>JAQQAE010006463.1:0-16669 GCA_029823295.1 Pseudamia nigra
CTCTTATCTTTTTAAATGGGTGAACTTGCACATTTTTACATTTCCCAATACTTGTTGTCCCCACTGTACAGTATGTGGATATGAAACTGACAAATTATTATACATGTTTTCAATATAAAAAAGTTATTGAAGGGGCCATACACTGATTTTCAAGCTGCACAAGTATAAAAAGAACTATTTCTAAATTTTCCACTTTGAAATGAAGTTGAATTATTACTAATGTGCCAATGCAGAATTTTGTATGACTAGTGTGAGTAATGACCCACTGTAGCTTTGAGTCTGCTCCAGCCCAATAATAGAGTCCAACACGCTTTTGTAATTAATTCCAATTGTAACTTGACTCCATTCATGTTAGACACGTAGTGAGGGCTGAAACTTTTCACAAAAAGATCTGTATCGGTATCACCAACCGCTCTCATAAGAAACAATCTTTAAATAAAAGCAATTGAAAGTGGATGTAAAACAACAGCCAACAGTAAACATAGTTAATGCACATTTGGAACCATGCCAAGTTTAAAGTTGTTTAAATCACCTTACTTCCCCATACTCATGCTCATTTTAAACTTCAGCTGCCTTGACTCTGACTACATGCCTAAATGCACTAAATTGCAGCCATGTGATTGGCTGATTAAATATTTACATTAAATATATGCTATTTACATTAGAAACAAATGCTCACCTAACAAACATTTAACTGATCGGCTGATTGTGGGATCTTCCCACATTTTCGAATAAAGTGTGAAAACATGTCTCATAGTTATAACTGATGAGGATTACAAAATTATTTCTGTCTCATCTATGAAAAAAAAAACTCGATGATGGAAATCAGCCACAGGATGTTCCATTTCTTTTGCTCTGCTCATTACAGCCCTGTGTGACAAGTCCACACCACCACCGGCTGACAATGTTAAGCTGCCTAGTTTATTCACTCCAAACCACGCAAACATATTTAAAGCATATTCCCTTATTCAAAGTTTTCAAGGGTTCACTTCAAATTTGCACGATGTTTTACAGACTCATGGCTGGTGTTGCTCCCCCTGTTGGAGATAGCTCTTAGTTAGTAAAGAAATGACATTTGACACTGAACTCCACTACTGACAACAAAAATTGTCCTGGAAGCAAACTTTCCAAGTGAAAGAAATTCATGTTTTAACTGGGGTTGATTTATCATGTCAACTACAAGCTGTTGCATCCAATAAAGATTGTGAGACAGCAGTGTTGTATTGATGTGCTGCCTGAGTTTTCATGTGAAGGAGAAACCATGAACATGCCACAAAAAAGATGCGCTGTAAATCGGTCACGCACTTACAATAAAAAATTTCTTTTCTATGTACAGTACCTTCCAGACGTACAGCTGCATTAAGCTTGACACTTTTCTGTGAGTGCTGGGGGTAGCAGTGATTTGGTGATAGTGCTCATGGTGGATGCTTTCTGGTACACCATGAACCCCTGTTGACTTTGTCTCCTTTAAACTCAAAGGAATCACCAAATGTTTGTGAGATGATACACATACCTGTCCAGACTGAGAAACTCTACGTGCACAGGTCTGCATTCCAAATACATCTCCTTCTTTGGTCCTTTCTATGGTCCATCCAAATGCCAGCATAGTCTTTATTGTCTCTTTAATGGACCAGCGATAGGCTTCTTTGTCCTGGAACAGCATAAAAACAGTGTATCATTCATGGTGTAAAAGAAAACAAGTGAGGACCATAAAGTACAACATTTTTAATAGTTATTAATAATAAAACATGCTCATGAAATTCAACAGCTGTTACGGTACTTATTTAAAACATGTTCTGTAAGAAAGATGACATACTGTACAATGTTTTCAAGGCTATGAACAGAGCCAACTAAATATTTCATATGTATTACATGTTTCCCAGTTCACTGGGAAACATGTAATTTCTTTCATTGTACCTTTTCAGCGAGCGCCCTGTATGGCTTCAGGAGAGGGTGAACCTTCGTGTTTTCACATAGCTGCTCACCATGAACCCAGCCACTGGCAAACTGACAGAAACAACACACACATTTCCCAAAAACCCACATATTCAAAAATATGCAGACATTAACACAACACAGGCACAGATTTTCATGATGTCTAGCAGAAAAATGACATTCCAAAAGGGAATTTTGAAGAATAATTATCACAATACCTTCTGTAGTGACCATTTCTCATGAGTATGTTCGGCATATTTGTTCACAACAAACTCAAGTCGCTCTGGCACTGACACACTAGTCCAGAAAAACACATTATACAGTACATCATTCCATTGGCTTCACCAGATAGTAACATACTTTGATACAATTATGAATAAATTATGACAAGATTCATGAAAAGAAATTTCCCATTCAACCCCTTACTGGGGAGTCTACAAAGTACCAGCTTCTACATTTACATAAAGGCATCATCCAGAATAACCAGGCAATATTTTTGTGTAATGCCAGTGCCTTACGTAGCGGTTTCTACAGGCTGAGGGTCAAAGTGTTCATCTGTGTCCATGGAAGCTTTTCTCTCCGTCAGCGACACTGCGCCTGGATTCATGTGATCAGGAGGCAAAGCCTTTGCCACCGCAGCCAGGCATTGGACACACAGTTTAAATAACTGTGGCTGATATGGCTGCAGGGGGGGAGAAGAGAAAAAAAGACTTCACAGAAAATTGTTACCGATGAAAAATAAGGAATCTGAAAAAAAAATGCAAGAGAATATTGTACAAGAGTTCAAATTTGGAATCACTGAGAACTGTTAAGCAATATCCACCTGTTACAGTACTGAAAAACATGAAGAATTTATTGTGTTTTGCTATGTTGTAACCCAACATGTCAACACTTTAAGATGTTATGATTATCTGATTACTTAAAGGAATTTTCACACCTGAATTTCTAACCCAATGCCTGAAGCAAGTTTTTTCTCTTATAGACAGTTCAGTTCATTTTGCTTAACGGTACAATTTTAGGACCAGAGTCGTCATACATCCTGCATTTTTATCAACATGTGCTATATGTTGGCCCTGTACTTAAGATTAGTATGTTGTTAATTTGCTTCATTTTTAACTTCTTTAACATTCCATTTGTTTATCTCCTTTGGTTTTTGGCAGAGACAACTTTGCACAACATGTCATTGGCACACAAGGCTGAAAACTAAAGGTGACAGAGTTTTTGCAGCTGTGGCCCACACACTCTGGAACTCTCTCCCCTTGAGCTTGAGATCTGTGGACTCTTTTAAAAAGCAGCTAAAAACACATCTTTTTAAACTTGCATTTGGATGACTTTGTCTTTTATGATTTAGTTGTGCTTTTCATGTACCGGTATCTTATTTTATTTTGCTGTGACTCTATTGTTTATTCTTTTGGTATTTGGTTGTAAAGCGCTCTGTGGTTTTTATCTTGAAAGGTGCTACATAAATAAAACTTTACTTACTTACCAAAGAAGATACGTGTAAAAGAACCCTAAAACTCCAAGCTCAGCTAAGTTTTCACTGCTCAGAAGAGAACAGGGAAATGTATCAAGTGGCCTGAGAGAAACTTTCCTTAATTATGCTCCCATACAAATGTTTTCAATTTGACGATCTTCATAAAATATCAGGTGTTTTATGCACTATTGCCCTTTCAGTTTTCATCTTCAGAAAGATCTTAATTTCTTCTTTAGTCCTTTCTTCCTGCCTTAAAAGACCTGCGACTTGCTTAACAATGCAGAGAAACCTCTTCAAGTTTCCCTTTGATCACCTGAAAAAGTAATTAAAAAGCCTATCTGAGGCTAATCTAAACAATCAAAAACGATAGATGAAATAAACACTAAATAATCGTTTGACTGACAAAAGCCGCTAGCATGGTAATTTGGAGCCGAGAGTACAGACTGGAGTCACCATTGACAGTCAAAAAAAGCTGCAGCAGAGGACCGACAATAACCTTCCTGATGTAAGAACATGGGATAACAAGTTTATTTGGCATGAAATGTAGCTTCCATAGTCACATTTCCCTCTTATACTGTAGAAATTCTCCCACAAGACTGTCAATATAGAGTCATGAACCCAGCTCTTTGATATTTTACTGAAGAGTCAGACAGAAGTATGCTGGTGCAGGTTTATTGTACATTGGGAATTCATTTATTGATTAAGTGTTTTATGCTTCATAATCTAGTTAACGGTGAGAGTCTTCATACCAGGATATGAGAAATTAACTGTTTTATCTCAAATGTGTTGAGATTTTTTTTTAAAAGTGGGAGACTCTCTTTGCCTTCCAAAATACATGAAATATTCTCCTGCCATTCCCTCTAAGAGTTTAACGCAAAAAGCAATGAAACCACTGAAAGCATTATGCTACTATCAAAATGTCAAATATCAAATGTGGACTGGTGTTTTTGTTGGTTACAATGTTATTACAAATCACTGTGCATTCTTGAGTTTAAATGAGATATATGAATGTCTACCTTTTTCTTCAAGGCATTAAAAACACTCCAAAATAGCTTCCTGGACAGATTGGGCTCCTCTTCAAAGCACAAGTCCCTCTGTCCTTTAATTACTGAGTAGTACTTCCACCTCTGCTCATAGTGACTGGTCAACAGCTGGTACAAAATAAATAAATTAAATAAACAGTCAACAAAATGGATCATTTTCACTTGGTGTGCTAATACATGTTAAACATATTGTAAGTTACTACCTTTAGCTCCGTCTTGCTGCTGTCTATGCGATGGGGAATATCAAAGATAAGCCGTCGGAGAAGAGGCTGCATCATAGAGGGCTGGAGCTTACTGAGGACGCAGAATTAGTCATATGGACAGACATGCATTATAGAACAACAAACACATTAAATGATGTTATTCATGATAATATGTTATTAGTGATAATCATGGCTCGGAAGAATGACAGAGATAATGAAATAATGCAAAGGGCAACATTTTAAATTAAATTCCTTACATTTTTGATTTAATTTGGGGGATAACATCTGAATTTGGGAAGAAACACTAATTACCTGCATACGTATAATGAAAGACATTAGGAACAATATGTCTGTCTCAGTTAAAAATTATTTGTTATTGCTAATTTAATCAGCCTGTGAGGTAACATCAAGACTCATAATATGTGAATATTCATTTTCTAATGGTTCAAAAGTGTTGCAGAAACTGACAAGAAACACAGCCACCAAAACAATATAATACAGAAAGTTACTGATAAAAAGCCATAGACACATATAAATGCAGATCACAGGATTCTTGACTGTAAACTGTTTCAACTTCAACATTCAATCTAAATCTAACCTGCACAGAACCAGCAAACAAGCCTCAGTAGTGTCTCTCTGAGCTCTGGTCAAACTGAAAGCCCTTGAGAGGCAATAGATTGCTTGGATTAGTGAATCCACAAGCATGGCATGGTCCTCCAAACCACAGAAGAGGGCTGAACATTTGTTGAGCTGGGGAAGCACAGCTGTGCACAAGTATCTGTTGAGGGCCAGGGCCATGTCAGTTGATCCCAGATCAGCCTGCAGGAAACAGGAGAGGATGTACTTCTACAAAGTGGAATCCAGAACAGCAGATTAAATAAACAGGGGCCAAAGCAACAACAACACATTACTCAGGTAGATTTCCACAAAAGTATCCAACAGAATACAGCTCGGATCAATAGTAAATTATAGATCACTTATAAATCTGAAGACCTCCCCAGCATGTGAGTGGGGCAATAAAATAAAGTTGTTTCTACTCACAGTGTCAAGAGCAACCGCTGCCTGAAGGTCAGGAAGAAATCCAACTTCTAATAAGTGGAGGAGGAAACTCTGGTTCTCGATGCCATACACCCGGTCCAGAAAAAGAACCATAGCTGCTTTGTGGTCCGGGCAGAACACTGTAGATAGGTCAGGCTCATCCACGACACCATCTGTACAAAGAAATAAACAAGACAGATCAGAGCAGAGATAGCAATATTCTATTAATTATGCTGTTCAAATAACATCTTAAAATGTTACTGTCAAACTATTCAGCAGCCAGGCATAGGAACCAGTTTTCTACGTTGTGACATGCTGATTTATTACAGTGACAACACGGCTGATGTGACCTTTAGATACTGAAGGGATTTGAAACGGTATGCTGATGACGCCCTCAAGGTCCTGAATGGCAATGAGTGACCTCAGAATGGCCCGGATACGAATGGCTTCACCTTTACCAGCTTGAATCAGCTGAAAAAAGCACAGAGATTTTTTCAGTTTACACTTTTGAGCATTTTTTCTTTTTCTTTTTTTATTTTGAAGAACCCACTCACATGCATCTCTGGAGCACAGCGGCCCAGCAGGTCAATAAGGGCTGAGTAGAAGGTCATGATGGCATGTCCCATGTGAATGAGGTCATCATCGTTGTCCTGGGCAACATCTCTGTACAGGTAGCAATCGTTAGAGACAAATACTGGTGCTGAATGAGAAAATATCAGCAAGAAATTTGAACAAAAGTAAAAGCAGCAATTTAAACTTTGCAACCTATTGTCAGCTCTAAATTTAAGGCACTATAGAAAGAAGCAGCACAAAAAACAGAGATTAGTTTAAAAATTATGGAAATAATTGGAAAACTTTAATAACTTAAATCATGTTATCAATTTGGTCAAGAAAACATCCTGTTTCACAGTGCTGTAAACTTACTCAAATCTAACATGGCACAGAAACTTAGCATGAAATGTGTCTTTATATTTAGTCTTTTGATTTGTACAAAGAGGTGAGAGCTGCAGGAGGAAGGTATTTACTTTCCAAATCTGTTTTTTTCCCTGATTTCAGCTCCTGCACCTTAACTTACATAACTTTCAATTTACTTGCTTGATGTCTTTCCACAGTCTGTTTAAGTGATTATTATAAAATAAATTTATGGATGCAATATTTATGTTTATGAACTGATCTGCTTGCATGTTTGTTTAAACTGAAATGTGTAGTACAGTAGATGTACATATACATAATTAGAAATTACTGAGATAACCACATGTTGAAGCGAAATAGAAAACGTTATATACAGTATGTCGCTGCATGATAGATAGTTTTCCCTCTTTCAAGAGTTAGAAACAAAGAAATTCAATTACACAGTTCAGGGTCCTTTCCCAAGCTCCATCAATAAATTGGTGATACAGTATTTGAATATATACAACAACATTTCACTGTGCTGTATGTAAAACTGACAGTGTTTTGTTGGACAGGTGCGTGGTGCAGGGTCCATCCATAGAGTCATCCTCCGATATCCTGATGGCTTCCTCCATGGCTGCGAGGAGACCATTTCCCCCATCGCCTCGTAATGCAGGGCCAAAACATTCAGGCCGACGAATGAGCAGCCTTAGAACCACATAAGCATTCTCCTCCACACTCTCACCTGTTGTTTAGGGAATACACCCAACATGAAGACAAATCACTGCGGAGCTTTTATCACACAGTATGGATTGCATGTAAGAAAGCACAGTATTGTTTATCTCTTCTGAAAATAAATGAAGAAAAAAAACATTCTAAAAAGCATTGGAATGGAATAACAAAAATGCGTGTCATACAGTGTAATAAAAAAATTCAATGTTAATAGTACTGTAGTACTTTGGGAATAGTAGTGCTGTGGCTATATACAGTACATGGTTAAAATCCCTCCGAGGCATAAGCAAAGGAAAGGCAACACAGTGTAGCAGTGTCACCACTCAAGGACAATCTGAGCAATGCCTTCTGGGCACGGCTTCAGAGAAGGGAAAATCAATAATAGTAGAACTCCAGAGTAAATCACCTCCACTGCAAATAGCTTACTTAATTGGATGCTTGAAATCACACAGCTTTTTTAACTTTGTGCATTGTTCCTGCTATTTTACCCCTTGTCTTATATGTAGAGGCAGCCACAACGTGTAACAAGTTGTCAGAGAAAATGTTTCATTTAATGCGTATTGCAAATAAAATATACATCTGCAAACTAATTTCAGTTGGTTGAATGAAATCTAATGGCATACACTTACATCCACTCATTAAAAGTGATGAAAACAGAGCAGCTCAAAGAGTTTCACAGCAATGGCTGATTATTAGTGCATGTTATAGATACTTCATACTTCTTATGTGTCAGACATTTGTGTTATGTTTAAGTATATATATTTGTAAATAGCTGAATATTGACTGTTTTGTTCTTTTAGTTATTTTTCTTTTTAGTTAAATCTCTGTAGGTGGCTGTAGTTGTTAGTTTGCAGTGGGGTTTTTATTGTTTATTTACAGTATGTTTAATTTACAAAATTTGCAGAATCGAATCACTGGATTAGTTGGCATGTCTGAATGAAGACAAATGATATTTGGTCTTTTAAACTGCCAAAAAGTCTTTCTACCAAAATAATATTTATGGGTTGATGAGTAAATGAATACCATTGCAGAAGACAGCAAATCGCAGGAAATCTAAATAGCGTTCTCCCTCCACTGGATTCCATCCAATATCAGGATAGCCTTTGGCAATGAGCATTGGGCAGCTCTGGACTCCACAGCTGGCAAGATACTGAACCACCTGGACAGCATGTTACATTATACATTAAACTGTATATTTAATCACTTCACATCTACTGTATTTCACTCCAAGCTGTGATAAGAAAACTGCTACTTTAAACACAAATTGTAGGATATAAAAAGAAGTATCACTTTAGTAAAAGAAGTGTTGCATTTTCCTATGTTAACACATTTATTAGACAGAGGAGCAGACAAAGGCGGTGAATGGTAATTGCAGAGCAGAGCAGATCTCAATCTGTCTGCATTTATGAATCCAAATTGCCTTTTGTAGGTCAGGCTCCTGTAATGCTAAGGCCAATTCGTTATTGTCCATCAAGGAAGCTGCTGCCACATCCAGAGGAGTCGCCCCACGCATGGATGGTGAAGCTAGAACAAAACATATAGAGATATCGGAAGAAAAAAATAAGAACTGACAATCTAAGAAAACTGTAATAGCACTGATAAAGACATATGAAGCACAAACAAAACACAAATGAAGTATGATCATTTCTGTTAACAAGGTTACAGAGGTTTTAGAATATTTTTATCTGCACGCCAATTTAAAATTACAGTTAAGTAAGTCTATATCACTCCATTATTTCAAGCCTTGGACTCAGAAAGGTCTGTCTTATACAGTTCTTAAATTTGGACACAGACTGAGCTTTACCTAAACCAACACTGCTATTTTCAAGCAGATAGCTGAGGTGATCAAAGAGGGCTCCCTGATTGTGTCGACTGATGCGGCAAAAATAGCACAGGAAACGGCAGCAGCTGGCCACCATCTTGGGAAACATGATCCCCTGGCAGAAGAAGATTAAGATGAAAAAGCAATGTCCAACAGTGACATTTGCACAGTGTAAGTTCTAAATTATGTTATATTTCGTCTCACCTTTGACTCCCCTTCACCCAGAACATTCACCATCACCTCCATCACTGTCTCATGCATTCCTAATACCCTCATAAGATTGGGATGTTGATAAAAAACCTTATTGTTCATAATGTCTCTGTAAGGGGAAAAAGCATGAAGAGAAAACAGATGCAGTACAATACAAGAAGGACTGACAGCATACTGCACAGACTCCACCCTACCCTAGTCTTCTGATCATCAGCTTCTCCTCTTCTTTGCCCATGCAGACACTGAGGAGGGAACGGATTTGACACAGAGAGGAGAGGAGCGCTGTGGCATCTTCTACTGAGGCTTCGCTGATTGTATATGCTCTACCGAGAGCGTCTCCCATTTGGCCATTGAGGCGCTGATACTGGCGATGCAGCAATGAGAAAATGGCTCTAACCAGTTCAGGATCTTCCATCTTAACTTCTTGAGCCCAGTGAACCATTGTCTCAGAGATCAGCTTGGTAAGGGACTCTAAAAAACATCAACAAAATAGAGTAAAAGACATGGTTAAAGTAAATCATAGTACTTTCACTCAAGTGAAAGAGAAAGAGAAATGTGCAGTTCCTGTGCTTAAAAGTTATTTAGCAGAAAGGCAATATGCTTTTTGAGATGAACTTTTATTAGTAGTTTAGTAGACTGAGATATATTTGCTGTAAAAATAAAAATGTTGGTGCCAAAACTGAAAAAAATTCAAATTTCCTAAAGTTGCCTTTCCCAAACTTAGCATCAAGGCCCTAAGAGGGTCATGTTAGGTCACCAATTTATTATTTGATTCATTTTCGTTCACCATCTTGATTATTCTATTAATTTTTTCCCGTAATTATTTTGTTCATTTTCATTCACTTTGTGGATGATTTTGTTCAGTAAACCACAAAATATGTTAATTTTGTCGTTTAATTTATTCATGTTTATTTTGTGGATTATTTTGTTCATTTTATGTTCATTTTGATTTAATGGTAAAACAGATGTTACTGAATGTCACAATCATTTTTCCTATGTTTAGGTGTAAAGAGATGATAATTTTAACTTTTATTAAATTTTAATCTTGGGCTAAACACCACTGCCCTAAAGCATCTGTTTACGGTAATTCAAAAATACTTTTCAACATCATCATAAAACAAGTGCTTACATTAGTGTTAGTACAAGGAGCTTACTCCATATTTGTATTTTTTTTGTTACCTTTTACTAAATAAATAAACAATAGTCCCAATTGAGTAGCTCATTTTAAAATTGATTCATTCAATAGCAGATACAAATAATACTGAGAACAGTAAAAATGTTGAATATCAGATGTGATAATCAGTGTGTAGGATAGAAATGATCAGACATCAAATCATTTTAACAAACTGCTGCAAATACCAGAGCAGCTCTTACTGGGGCTCTGGGTTCCACACTGTTCTGCTTCCACGGATGTGTTCCTCAGTCCGATGGCTCTACCCACCAGACTGGTGAGTCGCTCTTTCACGGATTTCTCAGCATCCTCCTCTTCCTCTGAGTCACTGTCCAATTCAGTGCCTGTAAAATGACAAGTGGTAATTAAACTAAGTGCCTCTCTGTGTTTTTGAAGATTTTACTGCATCATAAATCAGTGAAAAGTATAGCGTGTTCGAACCGCAGTGTGTGCTGAGGAGGTGATGAAAGTCTTGCAAAAGCTGCCTGATTTCCACGGGACAGGGACAGTTCTCCTGTTGCATGTGGTCTTTGAAGCTCAGCAGCATGTTGATCTGCAGATGTGACAGAGACAGTGAATATGAAACGACTAGCACCGGGGTCTGGCTAGTGTGGCTTTGTCCTGTAATGAAGGAACACATTACAATAAATCACAACACAAGCACGAAATCAAAAAATAAGCAATTAAATAATGAACAAAAATCAAGACAAAACTGAAGAAAGTACCCCAAAGTAAGCATAATAATCAAGAAACCAATCTAAATTAAATAATACAATAAATAAAATGAATAAAACAATGGGAAATTAAGCAATGCTTAGCAAAATAATCGAGTCAATGAACAAAACTATACAAAAATATACAAAAATGACATTAACAAAATGAACAAGCTGAAGGCAAACCTGAAAAATTATTCAGAAAAATGAAAAAAAAAAAGTAGGGAAACTGACAAAAATGACTAAAATAGTACATTAACTAAATAAAAAATGAACTCAAATTAACAAAATAGTCAACAAAATGAAATAAGTATTACAGAACATTCAAGTAAATGAACAAAAACAAGACAATGAAAGAAAAGTAACCAATATGAAGAACTAAAAAGTCACAAAAAAACTTAACAAAATTCCCAAAATTAAAAAAAACATCAGGAAAATGCACAAAATTTCACAAAAACTAATAAAATAATAAGCAAAAAATGGAAACAATCAGCAAAGTGAACAAATATGATGAAAAAATTAACAGATAAATATAGAAAATGTATACAAAATAAACAAAAATGAACGAGATAAATAAAAATAATTAACAGACTAGTTTTTCACATGATGCCACTTGAAATATACATAATATGTCATGTGGTTGCAGACCCATGCAGTAGCAGAATAAATCAAATTCTTGTATAAATCCTTCCATATCAACAACCAATATTAATAATGGCATAAAAGTCAGTGATCATTTTCGAAAACAACAGAACATCTCAGCATTTGCCCATCCAGCGGATTTTCTTATTTGACCTGTTCTTGAGGTGGTGAGCGAAATTCCTTTGTCTTGCGAGCAGTGAGGGCAGCTGACATGTTGAGTGCTTCCATGACCTGATTGTAGCGAAATCTTTGATTATCTTGCAGCTTTCTGACAAAGTTATCGGAGAAGGCCACGACAGCTTCAACCCTGTGTCGCACTTGGCAATCACACAGGTGAGACAGCAGACGACAGAGCTGGAGAGAGAAACTGCATTATTCATCTTAAACTGTTTGCAGGAAGTGAACAACAGAGCCACTGATGCTAAGTTTAAAAAAATCTGTTGGTATACCTCAAGTTTGACAGCTTCTGGAAGCTTCATTCCGAGTAGTCCTTGATGAGGAGAGTTATCGTTTTTGTCAGCCAACATCTTCCATTCTTTCCCATCATCACTATCCTCCTCAGGGGTTTCAGTGTCAAAAGAAAAGACTCGAGGCTCTAACAGTCTTAGAACTCTCCCCAGGTCCTCATCCTCAAATACCCCCATCACAAGCAGGGTGTAAAATAGTCTAATTAGTGGAACCAGCAGAAGCTCAATGCTGCCCCCTACAGGGTCCCTGACACCTCGTCCCAAAGCCCGGACTCCTGCAGTCAGCATCTCCACAGTGAGGTTCATCAATTTGCCCAGAGGGATTTCGGGGCTGTCTCCCCAGGCTATTTCAACTCTATTTTCTCCTGCCATCCCATCACTCCTCACAAAACAAGGAGTAGAGAAATGCATCTGTGGTTTAAGAGATGTGTTAAGACTAGTGCTGGGAAAGCCTTTACCATTGACAGGGCCGAGGTAAAGGGAGATTTTTTTAGATTGCTCTGTCATAGGGATGACATATTCATGGTTCATCATGAGGCACGCTGTGCTGTGACTACTGAGATGAACCTAGGGCAGAAAACAATAGGAATATAAGATTTTTTTTTTTATTTTTGTATTTAAAGAACAAAATTCTGAGGCACATGTCCTTCAGTGTAACATCACTCCAACAAGAAATACCTGAATAAGCAGCTGGTAAAATGCAGAGCGAAGCAGACCGGGGAGGTTTGGATTCTGTATAGCATGAAAAATCTGCGACTGGTCCACATGGCTGCAGAGGGCATGGCAAACTCGGGTGTTTCCAAGGGCGCACAGAGAGCAGTAGAGGAGGAGAGTGTGGTATTGAAAAGTCAGGAGGTCATCAAGTTCTGACAGTTCCAAAATGTCAAGGCACCTAAACATGTCATCAAAAGGTGAACATTAGGTTAAATGAAGCACTGCAAGACATGAAGAAGAGGAACAGGTCTATAATTTGAAACTTTTTCTAGTGTGTACTTCTAGTACTATTGCCAGACACTGTGAATTTGTACAATTGCCTTCCGAAAGAAAAAGGATGAGCTGAACTTGGCACAAATGCAACACCCTGCCAATAAAATTAGAATTAGCCAGTGGATTTTTGGAATTTTTGGTAATGAGGTTTTCTGTGGGTTTCAACAAAGTAGACCTTTTTAAGATTTATTATATAAAATTATAAATATAAATTATGACTCAGACATCTGCATCTGACTTTCCATGAGGCTCTCAAGTACCGTGAGACGCACACAGTGAATAACTTCAAACTTCATTTACTGTGCAATCACTGCTATACGTTCAATAACAAGTTTATTTCTTCCCTCTGACCTGTTTTCATCTGGGATCTGAAGAGTCATGACTTGCAGAGGTTCAGAGCACTGGACCCTCCATCCATGCCAATCATCTGGCCGGTCTACTGACACATTTAGTCCACAGCCTGGAACACGAGTCCATGAAACTGGGCAGAGCTGCTGAACCTGAATCCTTGGAGGGCATTGAGGAGTGGTATTCCTCCTCTGGCTGCGAAGTAAGCCTGCAGATATTGGCATCACGTTCTGGAATGAAAGGAAGAAAAATGCAAGTTTAAGTGTAAGTATAGAGCAGATTTAGAACAAGAAAAAGTTTGAAAAAAGTTCAAGTGCAACAGATAAAACAGATGTGTTTAATTTGCTGTTCTGCAGCCTAATAAATTAGCTAAACCAAAACTTACATAGTCAGTGTTACGTAGATTGATAGATACCTTAATACGTCCCAGTTCAAACTGGAACATGTTGCTTGTGGTTGATTTAACAAATACAGCAGGAAACAGTTTTGTGCTGGCCTCCACCTGAGTAAGAATGAAAAAAAAAAATTAAATGTAACTTGTTGTTCTCTGTAATCAGTTTAATCAAAAATTCAGTGCACAAGAGTAGCCATAGGGACGAACAAATCAAGCTTTGAACAACCTGGTAGAAAGTTGCCATCTCCACTCCACTGGAGGTAAATGTGAGCAGCCCTGTGCCTGTGTCAATTAAACACCCAATTTCCAACCCTGCACTTCGACGACTCTGAGACAGACCTGTGGCTTCTCCGGCACACACCATGTAGCAACTGCACCGTTTCACACTGTGGAGAAAAAAAGGGTTGTTTTTAAGAAGGACGTGTAACTTTCCACATGATTTAACAGGAATAGATCAAATGTATTCGCATACAATATTCTGTAAGTCTGTTGCCAGAGGGATGCTTTTAATAGAACATAAACATTTCCACCTATTTCCACTAATCACATCTCGGTGGCCTCACTGACCTTTCCTGAACTTTGCCACTGCCATCTCCCAGAGTGACAGTAACGGTGCGCACCTTGTCAGTGTCAAATGTTGTGTCATGCTGATGGAAGGCAGGGGTCACCCAGCCCACCCACACACTGAATGGTTCCTGGCCTGGTAGCACCCTCACTGAGTAGTAATACTGAAAATGCAGAATCATTTGATGTCACTGTTCTGTGTTTTTATTTAGCTCAAGACAAAGGTCACACGTTGTACAGTCATATGTATGTAAAAAGCTGCTTTACACAGCAGCTTTTTACATACATATGCTTTACTATGCTTTACATAGTAGCTTTTTAGATATTGAAATATATTTTTTGCACAGTGTGTGACCTTTGTCCAATGCTATCAAAAGAAACAGAAGTATAAGTACGGAAATATTTATTGTCAAAACTCTCACTGCAGTCTGTACATATCAGAGTATGAAGTGCTTACTTTTGTGCTCTGGACAAGGTGATCGGGGTCATCTTTGTCAACTACAACATCCTCTAAAAGCCGAGTAGATGAATTGCTGCTCATCAAGCCTGGTTTAGTCCTCTTTAACATGAATCTTACAGAACATAAACACAAATGTAATGTGGAAATACTTATACATATACATTGAATGCATAATGTATTCAATTCAGTTTGATATTTTTTCTCCACTATTAGTTTCTCTACAACCTACCGCTGTTTCAGTTTAGAGGTTTTGTCTTGGCTATGGTCCTTGTGATCAAACTCATCTCTCATGCCAGCAAAGCTGTGGGCTGACTTCATCAGCATTTCAAAGTCGGAGTCCACCTCCTCCAGCTCTTTCCTTCCTAAAAGGACAACCAGCATTAATTACGGCATGTCCCCAGGGATCTCAAGCCTGATAAGTCATCTAGGTCATGACATTAAAATATGACTAATCTGGAATAATCTGGATAATAGCTACCCAAGTCTCTTACACTAACTGTTTCTAAATTTACTTGAATAGCTTTGGTTTGAACATACCATTTGGTATTTGAGCTAAAGACAAACAAAAAGCCATTGTGAAACTGTAAACATCTTAACTTGGTTTATGTCATATAACACAACATGATTAAACATGGCTCAGACCTGGAGAGAAAACATTGGCGGTGGCTGGAACCACAGGACTGGTGAGTAAAGGAGCACATTCGACGAACATGCTGAGACGGTAAAATCCCACCTCGCTGCTTCCACCCTGATGTGCAAATGGCCACTGGGAGACCCTCAGGCTGGATAAGGAATCCACCGAGCTGCTGACTCTAGTTACCTTGAATAAGATTTTCAGAATTACACTTAGTGTCTAAATTAGCTTCAACTACCCTCTACACACAAAGGACATGATCCATGTAAGACATTTCCAAAGTGGACCTGTATGGTCATTTAAAAAAAAATGTTCTTCTTAATCATTTTTTTGTTAAGGCAGAGACTGGAAATGTTTACTTAAATGTAAATAGCTTTACATTTAACTTAGAATCAACACGAGGGATTTTTGCTGGATTTCAGAGTCATTTCTACACAATGGGAGGAAAAGATGTCACTACTTTCAGCTTAAATGTAGTCTAAATCTAAATCTAGTATATTCCATTTAAATTTCCATCAAGGCCATTAAAAACAAATATCAGTTTTGTGTGTTATAACTGTAATTGTAGTCCAACTTAGCAGCAATGGATGCATTCACATAAAAGCTGCATTATGTTTGCATGTTCACATGAAATCTGAATTATATAAATGTCCATAATAGCCAGGCAACTATGAAAAAGAATAAAGAATGATAGCATAGATCAGGGGTGCTCATTATGTCGATTGCGGTCGACCGGCCGAAGGTACACTCCTGATCAAAATTTTTTCAGCTGAAAAATTGCAAAAATGTACATTTTGCACTGTTGGATCTTAACAAGGTTCTAAATAGTTCTTCTAAATGCAAAAAGAAGAAATAGGAGTCAGACAAAATAGAAATCAAATTTTCAAAAAAGGACTCAGTAATGAGTAGCTGTTCCATTCTTGTTAATCACCTCAAAAATT
>JAQQAE010006464.1:0-16668 GCA_029823295.1 Pseudamia nigra
TGCCGTTTGTCCAAATATGGTCACATCCTGTTTTTGGCTCCAATATGTTGTCCAGGAAGTGACGACCTGATTGACCTGAAAACGACCCTTCACAAACTAATGGGTGACGTCACGGTCACTTTGTCCAGCTATATAAACAGACTATAGTTTAATGAGGCAAAAGACATTGAAAGTTCAAAAACACAACCGCAAATGACTAAAATGGCTCACACACTGCTGTCTGGTAAGACCTGTAAAAAGTATGAACACGTGCTTTTTCCAAACAAACCAATGTAATGAAAAATACATCCGGAAGTATCAGCAAACAACTCCAGCTTCAGGACTGCAGAGGGTTACAGCGGCACCACAATCGTGCATCATGCCAGGTAGGGGTCAGTCGTACATAAACGCCTCTCATGCCGGAGAAAAATAAAGAAAATTTACTTTTAGCGTCATTAGTCTCTTTCAAAATATGGAACTCCATATGGCACATGAGTCTGCGACTGCATATGCACCTCTTAATACGGTCAACACTGCAACACGCGAGGTCGAAATTCAGCTGAGGTTGGCAGATTCACGATCTGCATGAATACGGAGAAGTGTGCCGTCATTCAAGGCTTCATAAGACTGTCACATTTCTACATTTAAAAATCGATAATCTCTTGCAAAACCATGATAAATCCCTTAATCTCACTATGACATATGTAGCTCTATTTGTACAATATACGACACATCCGGTACATAATCCGAAACGTACTCTGTAAACAGTGCAAAATAACTGAAAGCTACAGACGGAGAAGCCACACAAGTGTGTTATATATCAAGGCGAAGGAAGCAAAAACCCGGCTAAATACTGTGCTACTGCCATCACCTGCAGCACAGTGAATATAGAGGAAACAGTCCGGTAGACAGGTCAAAGCACCAAGCATGTTGTTATTTGACGTTTAGGGAGAAAATTTCACATTTCTCCATTTCACAGCAGCAAATCCGCGCTGAATGCACTTTTCCCACGACCACATACGTCATTCGACGTGCTACGTAACGAATAAATCGGGTAAATGTGTCTAAACAAACTGTCTAAATGTTCAAAGAATCAACGGATCCACAGGCTGCGTGAACAGTCAGGTCAATCACGGCCGAATGAGAGGGTGTCACACGTCTCCATGTAACTTGTAAAAATTGCAGATGTGCCGCGAACTGCACTTTACTTAGAAAGTCAGGGAAGTAAAGTAAATAACGTAAACGCATGTGGTCGAAATCAACTTAAAGGCCCATTTATTTTCTACGCAAGTGTGATGTGTATCAAACACCGTCAAACGTCACTGGCAGCCGGGCTCCGGCGCGTACTTTCCGTTGGCATGGATGTACACAATCCATCCACTAGAGGACAGTGTGGAGTATCAGACTGTCCTCTAGTGTTTGGTTACATTACATTTATATTTGAAAATACTAAGTGTAAAATGTTTTGTCATGAGTCATTATGTGTCAAACATTTTATTTGTTCCCTCTAATAAATGATCTGGTCCATCTTTAACTTCTTACTCCATTATTAATACATTACAGCATTACATGTTGCTATGGTAACTAGTGTCACCGGAAGTTTGTATCTTCTATTTATTAAATATGGTCATGGTTTGTCCTGAGATTCACTCGACTGCAGCTGTGGGTAAATGTTTACACGAACAACATGTCATATGATTTTTGTTTCGTACTGTCTGATGAAGTTGTAGCGTGTCCGAAGGCTAGCAGTTAGTTAGCTTCCCCTCCGTCCTGTGCCGTTCATACAAATACAGTTGCATCCTGTTTTTTGCTCCAAGATGACACCAATATATACAGTCTATGGCACAGACCGTCCTCAAAAAGTTGAGCCATTTCTGTTAATCTTTCGGTGTTTTATGTTGCGTTCTGTTCTTCTTCTACTCTTGTGAGCTGCACTGCTCTATAGCGCCTCCCCACAATTTCCGGTGGCACTGCAGCGTTTTCTACGTTGACGACGGATCCATAAGCCCCTCGAAAACATACCAAACTTGTAAGGTAATGCACGCTGAGCCCGGTCGGAACAGCCCCCTCTGGATGCGTTTGCGGACTTAGCGTAGAGTATAGACGGACCTCAACACAGTCACAAGCTGCACGACCGCAATGACGCATGCGAGCATGTCGTCACTGAAAGTTTAGAAAGAAACTGTCACCGGTTGAAAACCCCTGGTAAATGCACTCACGCCACGAAGCAACAAATCAGGTAAATCCGTCAAACGTACCGACGAAAGGCCAAAAAAAAAAAAAAACCGCAACACATTCTCAAGCTGCAAGAAGAGAAACGTGTACAAAAGCGAGTTACCGCTCGAGGTTAACAAACGCAAACACTTGTTGTGGTAGATACACTACTGTCATCATTACATATGTACCGCGCGCCGCAGTCACAGGTGCGTGAGGCAAAACATGGTGCCGAAATTTTATAAAAAATAATAATCAACACATTCACGAGCTGCCGGAGTGCCGTCGTGCACGGGTTGGAGAAAAAACGTCACATTTCTCCACTGAACAACATCAGTCCCCTGCAAACAAGAGCTAAAGACCCGACTCCGATTACCACGTATGAAACCCGATCAGCACCGTCGCTAATGTAGCTGCAAACTTCAAAACATACAGTCTGAACGGGAGGGGAAAAAAAAAAAAAAAAAAACAACAACTAAAAGGCGTCAGATTTACAAGAAACACGAACACAGTCGTTCAAGGTTAAAAAAAAAAAGAGAGAGAGAATTCTACATTTGACCAAATCACACCTTTAATCCCTGCAAAACCAAGTCAACCCTCGTCTGGTGCTCGGGTCAAACTGACCCTTTGTCATATATTTATAAAGAGAATCTGTGTCATGTGGAAACGCCAGGCAAGTACTCATAAATAAAAGTACTTGAGGTAGTGAGTAACTTTATGTCACAGGACAGATTCATTTCAGCTTTTTTTGGGCGATTTGTTCATTTTTATGGTTTATTTTATTCATTTTTTTTAACCTTGTTCTGATCTGTTTCTTCATCATATTGTTCACTTTTACTCATTTACTTGATCATGTTTTTCTCTTTGCTTATTTTTTGGTTCATTTTGTTGGTTTTGCAGGACGACTGTTCATTTCTCCTTCACTTTTGTCCTTTTCTCCTTCACTTTTGCCCTTTTCCTTGGTTATTTTTGTTCAACTTGTTGTTCTGTTCATTTCGTGCATAGTTTTGCTTCTTTTTGTTGATATTGATGATTATTTAGTTTCATTTTCTGAATAATTTTGCTCATTTTTCTTGGTCATTTCGTTCAGTATGAAGATCATTTTCATCCTTTTTTTTCCTCCAGTGTTGTTCATCGTTTTCATATTTAAGCATTTTGTTCACTTTGGTGATGACCCCCCCCCCCACGACACATTTTCTCTTTACAAATCTATGACAAAAGGGTCAATGTGACCCAAATACCACACGAGGGTTAATTACACTATGACCAATAATCACACAGCTGCACTGTACTTAATGTTAGTAGCAAGTCATGTAAATAAGTCAAAACACACTGTTTACAATGTAAAAAAAAAAAAAAAAAAAAAAAATGAAAACAATCATGCACACAAGCATGTTGGCACTGAAGTTACAAAGAAAATGTCACATTTCCCCACGTCACCCTGCAGATCCTGTGCAAAACCGGGCTCGGTGCACTGCCCCCGTCGGTGCACCTGCCCCTCCATCGGGACGACGGTCGGTTCAGTGCAGCAGAGTAAGACATAAGCCCGGCATGAGTTGAAACACACGGTGGAAATGCCAGACATTCAGCAGACTGAGAAGCTGCATGAGCAGAATAATGCACAGGGGGATGCTGTCAATCAAGGCCAATAGAGACGACGTCGCGTTTAAAAACACCATTTATCTCTTGCAAGGCCTCAAATCTGCACCGAGTCTACGTCACACGTCAGGTAAATAAGTTTAAAAAAAAAAAAACATGCCGTCTAAAAGTCAAAATTGACCAGACTGACAGGATGCATGGATGCAATCGTGCACAGAAGCATCAAGGTTTAGAGACAGAATGTCTAATTTCTCTGTTTACCATCTGAAAAAAAAAAAAAAAAAAAAAAAAAAAAAACCAGGCTGGATGCACAACTCCCACTGTCACACTGACATTAGGATGATATAGAGTAAAGCAAGGAGTCGGGTAAATAAGGCAAAACACACTGTCAGTGGCAGGAATCCAACAGACTAAACATCATCACGCACCGAGGGATGATGTCAGTCAAGGTCTGGAAAGAGACTGAGCTTTATCCATTTATCACTATTAAATCCTTGCAAAACCAGGTTGATTACACTATATTTAATGCAAGTAACAAGTCAGGAAAGTCAGTCAAGACGTACTGTGGAAATGTCAACATTCAACAGATTAACAAAATGCATAAATACAGTCATAGACAGAAGCATTAAGGTTTATAAAAGTCTCTATTAAACACCTTAAATGCTTTGTAAAACCAGGATAAAAAACACAATGATTCATTCGATGAGGACTGGAAACAGTAAAGAAATAAGTCAGGAAAAATAAGTGAAAACACGCCAGAAATTCAACAAATTAACAGGATCCGTGAAGAAAATCATGCACAGAAACATGATGTCAGTCGAGACAATGTCCCATTTGTCCATTTAACTCAGATTTAAGGCAAATCCCCGCTGTGCAGAAAACCTCCTGGACCAGGTAAATAAATGTGTCCAAACACCAACAAACACTACGAAAAACCAACATATGCAGAAGCTGAAATGACTCGAATAAGTCACAGCCCACGAGCAAAAAAAAAAAGGCCCATTTTCCTCCTTGTTTCTATTTTAACCCCGTGAATCAAAAAAAGGCTCGTTTAAAAGGAGGGAAACTTACCCGCAGAGTTTTGCGCTATAATTGTGCGTGTAAATCACAGAACTGATAACAAGGAGGAGGAGGTGCAAAAATAATAATAATAACAATAATAACAATAATAGTAATAATACGGCACAAAAAATAAAAAATAACAAAATCCGCGTTAAAACCAGTGCGTTTCCTACCTGGACGGAGCAGTAAAGTTGCCAGCGCCGCGCAGCTCCACAGCACCGCGCTCAGCTGCATCTTCCAGCCCGCGTTTCACTCTCGCTTGTGCGGCGCGTTGCTTCCTCTGCTCCCGGGCTCCGGAGCTCCGTCTGCGGGTCTTCTCACCCCCCAAAGACACCCCCAAAAAAACACCCCCAACACGGTCCGGGCTCGTCGGTTCAGTCTCACACCATGACTGACTGGTCGGTGCCCGGTTCTCACTCACCGACCGCCTCCTCCGCCTCCCCCTGTTCGCGGGCGATAACGCGACAAAACCGGGATTAAAAAGTTGAGCGCGAGCGGAGAAGCTGCGAAGCGGCGTCGCGCTCCAACATGTTGTGCTCGAGCGGCCGACGCGGTGGCGACCAAAAGGAGCTGTGGGCTGTACCAACTGCGAGCGCAGGAGGGGGGGTGGATGCGTTTCCCTCCGCGGCTGATTTATCACATGACCTGCCTAAAACTCGCCATAACAGATCGTTTTCTAAATATTAGTTCGATAAAACGCTAACGCGTAATATAAACAGACACTTTAACGTTTCGATCGTGTTTATTGTGCCGAATTCGTTGCCTTTGCTCCCCCATCCGGATCAAATCCGACTGGTCCACAGTCTCTGCTCCCCCCGTGTCATTTCTGAACTTCCAACGTGTTTAAAGGCAGGACGAAGGAAAAAAATAAACAAGAATTTTATGATTCTATGTGCAAAGTTTTTATAAAAGTTTGTCCAGTCACATCCTACACTTCACCGAATTTAATGATGATCTAAAATATCTGTCTTAACCAATTTGTTGCTTATATTGTTCATATTTTCTCATTTTGTTGCTTATTTTGTTGACTTTTGCTTATTTTGTTGCGTATTTTCCACATTTTTGTTTATTTTGCTGCTCATTTTGTCCATTTTTGCTCATTTTTTGCTTATTTTCCACATTTTTGTTTGTTTTGTTGAATGTTTTTCTGATTTTGTTGCTTATCTGGCTGTTTTTTGCTAATTTTGTTTCTTAATTTGTTGACTTTTGCTTATTTTTTTGCTCATTCGGCTCATTTTATTTTGCTGCTTATTTTGTTCATTTTTTTCTCAACTTGTTGCTCATTTGACTCAATTTGTTGCTTATATTGTTCATATTTTCTCATTTTGTTGCTTATTTTGTTCATTTTTGTCATTTCTGAACTTCCAACATGTTTAAAGGCAGCAAGAAGGGAAAAAAAAAACAAGAATTTTATGATTCTATGTGCAAAGTTTTTATAATGATGATCTAAAATATCTGTCTTAACTAATAAAAAGTATGACATGTGTTGAGGTGGATGAAACCTGATATTTTTTTCGTTTTGTTTCTGATTTAGCTAATTTTTGCCTTTTTTATTTCTCCGTTTGTTGCTGATTTGGCTCAATTTGTTGCTCATATTGTTCATGTTTTCTTACTTTGTTGCTTGTTTTGTTCATTTTTGCTCATTTTATTGAATATTTTGCACATTTTTGTTTATTTTGTTGAATGTGTTTCTGATTTTGTTGCTTATCTGGCTGTTTTTTTGCTCATTTTGTTTCTTAATTGGTTGACTTTTGCTTATTTTTTTGCTCATTTGACACATTTTTCTTACTTTGTAGCTCATTTGGCTCATTTTCATTTATTTTGCTGCTTATTTTGTCCTTTTTTTTCAACTTGTCGCTCATTTGGCTCAATTTGTTGCTTATATTGTTCATATTTTCTCATTTTGTTGCTTATTTTGTTCATTTTTGCTGATTTTGTTTCTTAATTGGTTGATTTTGCTTTTTTTTTGCTCATTTGACACATTTATCTTACTTTGTTGCTCATTTGGCTCATTTTCATTTATTTTGCTGTTTTTTTTTCATTTCTTGTGAGTTTGCTGCTTATTTACCAAGCTTTGTTGCTTATTTTTTTCTCATTTTTGTTTATTTTGTTGAATATTTTACTGATTTTGCTTCTTATGTGGCTGTTTTTTTTTTTTTTTTTTTTTGCTCATTTTGTGTTCTTTTTTATCCATTTTGTTCAATAACTCAGATTTTTAAAAAAATGTTCACTTCCTTGCTGAAGTTGTTTTTATTCATTTTTGAGTTTTCATTAATTATCCAGATTATTTTTGTGGATTATTTTGCTCATCATTTTTGTTCATTTTCTTGTTTGCATTCATTTACTTGACTATTTTGTTCATAATTTTGTCAATGACATTACTAGTATTTATATTGAAAAAATACGCTGTTAATATTTGCCTATTTTTAGTCCATTGGTTTATTGTTTTAGTCATTTTGGTCATTTTTAGGTGCTAATTTTCTTGATTGCTTGGGTTTGTCTTAATCTTTTAGATTTTGTGGCTTTTTTCACAATTTTGTTAATTTTCTTTTTTTGTTTTTCTTAGTTTTTAGTGCAAATTTTATCATTTAAAGTGTTATATTGATTCATGTTCATTTTGTAACAGAACCTTAGCTTATAGTTTAAATTTTTTTTCGTATTGTTTGCCTTGTTCATTTATATTCATTTTGCTGTTTTATTTAGTTTACCTTAATTATTGTATTCATTTTGTCAATTTTCTTGGTTATTTCATTCATTTTGTTTGTCAAAGTTCTCAATTATTCTGTTCATTTTCATTGTTTCATTCACAAACTTATGCAGAAAAAGTCACAAACCGATACATTAAAATTTGACCAGAGATATACATATGCAAGGATTGGATGCACAAAATATCCATTAGGGACACCTGATGACAAATCATCAAATAGACCCCATGACACCCCCAGCATTAGAATTTCTTCTCATGTTTGTAGATGCATGTCATAATATAGCTGAACAACACATTCTGTGGCAACACAGACAGGAGGTTTGAGAAATGACACAGTTAATCTGCTCCTGCGACAGAACATTTATTATTACCTCTAACTCTGAATGTGACAGCTCGTCGCTGACTGTATGAACTGGCAAAAAGGTGAACATCAGCTCCTCATTCACCCATGGGGTGTGTGAACCGGACGGAGGGTGCACACGAACGGGTGACTGACAGGTGTGTAGTCCTGCTGAAACTCGTTAACCAGCAATGGACAGTTATTACAACTAGTTCTGTACCTGCTACATTTTATTATTCGTCTTTACATATTTACTACTTCTTATTCTCTCTTTGTTCACATTTTGTAACCTATCTGCTCCCTAAATGTCTAAATTCAAACAACATTGTGCCATTATGGAATTTGTTTCATTCAACCAAAGTTGGCGAACAAAAAAAATGAGAAACTATCAGTATCCAGTTCATTTCCTTCAATAGTCAACTCTGTTTGTGGACAAATTCTTCATACGCATGCAGGCGATGTTTCAGCTTCTGTTTATCTGCTGACCTGTCGGTGCCGTCCTCGACCTTGCTCTATTGACTGATCACTTCTCATGTGGATGTAGATGAGCTTTGTCTTTCGGGATCAATAAAGTTGTCTTTTTTTATTAAAGTTGGGTGTTCTCTTTTTTTAATGTTTTGCAGATAGAGTCAAGATAAATTTTACTACGGCTGCATCGTTTTTTGATTTGCATTATGTTTTTCTTGTCGGCTGTATAATCACTGTAGTTTTGTTACTTGTACCTGAAATGAACAACTTCCCAGTGTTTTTGAAACTGCACCTATTTTTGTAGCAATTTGATGTTGTGCTGCCTGAAGGCAGCGTCAGCCAACATGACCAACGCGGTGTCTCGTTTTCTGTTACAGCTCATCCTTATTGTAGCTGTTCTCGCTGCTTCTAAGTTCCCTGTATCCAAGCTGTTTGCTACAGTTGTTTGTCCATTGCAATAAATTGGCTTCTTGTGCAACCCCGATTCAAAGTCCAACCAGCTGCAGAAAAATTCCAAATAAAAAATAATCCGATACTAACTAGAGGGCACTCATAAGAAGTTTGTTTGGTCTGATACAGCTAACGTGAAAAGAGCTATTTTCAACATGACATCACACTACATTGTTTTTGCATGGTTTGAAATAATTAGCTCTTTTTTAAAAGCCACGATTGAGAAATGGATGCACTATATTTATAACAAATAGACATGACCAAAAAACCACATGAAATTTGCCACATTTTAGCTGCAACATGTTTACACCATCTTGATATTATTGTATACATTTTTGTTCAATTTCTTTGTTAAATTCTCTATTTAGTTGAATTTTTAATGTTTATGTTCATTAGTTTTATTTGGTTGTTTTTGGACAATTTATTGATTATTTTATTCATTTTTTCCAATTAAAATGATTCAGTGAATGTTAATTTGGGGGGGGGGGTTCATGTAGTATTTAACTCATTATTTTTTGTTTTTTCTCAATTAACTGATATTCATTTACATGATTATTTTGTTCATTTTCTTCAATATTAAATTTTTTTAAAATATTTTATTTAGTCATTAGTTAGTGTTTTTAGTGATTATTTTACTCAGGTTTGTCTAATTTTGTTCAGAATTTTGCTCAATTTTGTTCATTTTTCAAGCTTTGATTCTTCTTGTTTATTTTCATTTTTGGATTATTTTGTAGATTTGTATAAAATTTCCTTCATTTTTGTTCATTTTGGACTTTTTTCTTCTTGTTGTTGATTTAGTACTTATTTTGTTCATCTTCATTCATACAGACAGAGCCACATGTAGCTTCGGAGCTGCAGATTGGAATAATAAAGAATCTGAATCTGCTCCTGGCTGACTTTCTTTGGAACATGTTGCAGACCCCAAATTGAGGAATGGTTGACCTGACAAACTATGAAATATGTTATATTCAAACTGTCCACAAATATGTATGTTTTTTTTTTTTTTTTTCCCGGAATGTGCTGCAGATCCTAAATCAAGGAATAGCTCTATATTTTTAAATAATTAGAAGCATGGGATATGTTGTGTTCATAGTTTGTAAAATATGCATGTTACAGTAATTGCCACAGATTCATTGATTCATGGGTCGATGTGATTCACTTACACTTTGATGTGCATGATTTTTGGATTTTGTGTGTCTGAGGTAAAACTGCTGTCAAGCTTCTCTGCGTTTTCAACCAAAACACTATTAGGATCTAAAGGTTGTTCAACTTGTGCAGCTTTTTCACGAGGTCGCTCAATCACTCCAGACTTTATGTTTGCATGTGTATCTGCATGAACATGATGCTATGACCATAAGCCATTCACACCCAGGCCGGACATGCTCTGTCAATGAAATACTGCATGTCATTGTGTTACAGCCCAAGATAAGAGGATCAAGGAGCTATACCGCTGGTGTGTTATCTCACTTTTTTGATCTTTTTTGAGAAAGCAAGCTTGCGTTCTTTGCCTCTGGGGACCGTCTTAATATTTTATGAATCTGCAATGTATCTTTTGACACTAAAATATGCTGTGAATTAAACATGACTGACTGTATAATCAAGGGCTTTTATTGCAAGTAGAAGGACAAGCTTCTTTGGACTCGCCGTTTAATTAAAGAATGAATGGCCACTGATTTTGGCACATTGAACAGGATGTGGATTAGCGTGACACGGAACAGTCTGCAGACCTGTTTGGAAGCAGACCTCCATGCCCCTCCTTCACATTTATAGCCATTTCAATCACTTGAAAAGCAGGTCCACTACTTCAAAACGACATAAAGCGGCAATAAAGAGTTGTTTGTAGAGGATTAAATTCACAGGCAGCCTTGAGGTTTGTATTCTCCAGATACTCCATAAACACAGATGGTCAGAGTGTTCATGGAAATAACCTCTGATAGCGGAGTAAAATAATAATTGCTGCGCTGTAGTGCTAGTGACATCTTGCACTTTGGGGATTCAAATTAAATGAACAGACTTGAGCTTGTGGGCAGACTAAGCTGCCTATAAAATACCAAGGCCATATTTAGAAATACTGTTTTGGAGGACTTGCCTTCTCACTGCATTACAAATGTATTATAAGACAACTCATTCTCTCTGTTTTCATACAGATGCCACGGGTCCCTCACTGTGCTATAAAGATTTATTTTTGCCATGTTTTTCTGACCTGGAGTGTAATAAGTTGAAACTAATCTATAACGACAGTCAATGAAAACTTTTTGGTCAAGATTTGTCTAATATTTTGCTGTTCATAGATTCAAAGCCAGATTTATGTGCCAATTTATGTCAGTAATGGGTATGACCCCCATTCTCTTCAATACAGGGGGTAATACTGCAACATGCTTCATACCAGGTGACTAGTCCTGCGATGGGGGGTGTGGTCCCGTTCCTCCTGGGAACCCTGTTGTTGATCTGCCCCCTGAGGGCGTCCGTCCCAGGGGGTCGGGGTCTGGGGGGGATGGCAGCCATGGTGAGACATTTGTCCCTTGTTCCTGCAGATTCACTGTTGCGATGTGTGCGGGATTGTTCTGCTGGAGGACTGTCGCATCATGCTTCATTCCTTACAAGTCACAGCATTTTAGCTTATACAAAAAATGCCAAACTTAAAATAGTGGCCTTTTTTTGTGGATTTTACAGGGTTTGTAAGCCTGTCCTTAAAATCTGTGCGCACTTGGTCCAGTTTTTGCAAACTGAGTACCCGTGTACAATGAAGTGTGTCAACAGCACAATACACCAGCTACACAAGCAGGCATACACGCTGGCATCAAAAATAAAAGTAACGCCCTCGTCATTCTATTTTACGAAAAACAGCACTTTGCTTTAAAGTTTTCATTACCTGTCAGGATATTATATGTGCCAAATAATGCAGGAAATGAACATTTTATTTAAAATTAACAAAATAACAAAAAATTGACCAAGTTGGTGTTAACATGTTGCTAGCTAAAACATGCATCATACATCAAATGATAATTAAAAGGCTTGAATATTTTTTGCAGGTTTAGACACTTATTTTTTACTCCTTTCTGTCCATAAATGTCTTAATATTGTAAAGGTTACCAGGCCCTGCTCTAAACCAACAACAGAAAGTGAAATGTCCATGGTATTCATATTGAACTGAGAAAAGAGTTTATATTATTAGAGAAGGAAAAGCAGGGAGGCATCAAATACACAATCTGAATAAATCTATTTTTAATTAACCTTCACTACCACTGTGTGTATGAAACCACTTTTTGAGTTTGTAATTATCAGACTCATCTGAACCTGTCACTCATCTTTGGCTCTGTGTCATGAATAAGTGATCACAATACAGAAGAGTGGGAAATGAAGGAATATCTTGTCTTCTGGACATGTCACATCGGTACAGATCTATTATGGATGCATTTCTGATCAAACATGCCACACATCCACAACGAAATGGCACATTTTTAGTTGGGACACACCCAGATGTCATCATATTATGGATGTCCTAAGTCATTTTAGATCCATCATTTTAGATGGTGTCAGCATTGACATAAATGATTTATTAATAAAAGGCAAACTCATCAGGATGGATCAGTCTGCATGCATCACCTTTTACCAGGTAACTCTGGATGAGTGAGTGCTTTTGGCAAAAAAGGTAAATTGTAGCAATATTTAATAAACTGTGCTGCTTTTCACATGAGTCTGCAACCTGCAGCTCCACATGCGGCTCTGAAGCCATTCCAGTGTCCAAAATGCAAGTAACATATTACAATGCATAAAACTGAGCAAAATAAGCATGAAACCAACAAAAAAGAAGAAGAAAATGAGCTACATAATGAACAAATTCATTGTGCCACAAATATACTGAAATGGTTAAGAAGTAAATATGAAGCAACTTTGTAATAACATCTTTTAATTCTCTTCTTAGCATGACTCTTTAATTATAAGAAAACCTTTGAAAATTTGAATCAGCAAGTGAGTGACACATCTGTAATTCAACACCTATGTAAACAAAATCAAACTAAGGGCATAAGTAAAGACTCAGCGAGGAGAAAACACATTGACTTTCTACCTCAACCACGGCCTCTTCAGCTGGTGGCCCAGTTCAACCAGAACCAACACCACATTGGGCCTGCAGTGGCCTGGCCAGAAAACCGCGCGGATAGAAATTCCTATGAGCCCTGAACGCAACACCTCGCATCACGTAGCAGTGTTGAAACCACCGTGCAGTGCCTCGTGTTTACATCGAGTAGCAGACGTATGACACAGTTTAAGAAAACAAGTCTTTCTTGACTTTAAAACAAAATATTAACAAAGAAAACAGTCGGTTGCAACAAAGAGGGGACTTCAATAAAGCAAAGGAAAGGGTCATCTCTATTGATGATGGGAAATTTATACTCTTGATGACCATCCACTGCCATTGCCAACCATTGAGTTCTCCAACCTTCAGTTTCATGCCCTTTGATCTATACACACATTATTCACAATAGAAAATATACCCCAACTTCAACAGCTATAGGAACCTAGAAGCTGAAAGCGCTCATGCCATTCCTATATTGTTACTCCATCCTGCACTGTGGTCATGACTTCTCGGCATCCGTTTCAATGCTTGGGGAACCCTGTAGTGTCATTTTTTGCTGCATCGTGTACCTGTTGTGTGTCAATCAAGGGGCAACGACCGGGGCTGCTCAGTGAGGCCGATGCAGAAGTAGCTTTAAGGTGTAATCTCACCACCTGGCTGCTGGGGAATCGATCGTCCGGCTCCTAGAAGCTTTTCTCCCATAGAGATACATTGGTCTTCTATCTGAAAATGCTAAGTGATGGGTCATCATGGTCTCAAACATTTTATTTGGACCCTCTAATAACTAACGTGGTGGTCCATCTTTAACTTTTTGCTCTGTTATTAAGATATTAAGCAAATAATCCAACAAATCACCGCCATGCGGGGGTTTGATTGACATGTTGCTATAGCAATAGCTTGCTCGTTAAGTAGGACCGATTTGGACTTTTGTATCCCCTATTTAGTCAATATGTTCATAGTTATACATGAGATACACTCGACTGCAGCTGAGGATAAGTGTTTACACCAACAACACCGTAATGAAACTTAGTTTGATACTGCGTGGTGAAGTTTTACCACATCAGGAAGCTAGCAGCTAATGTTAGCTTCCCATGAGTCCCCTGGCATGAAGCCCCGCTGCCGTTTGGCCAAATATAGTTACATCCTGTTTTTGGCTCCAAGATGCCATTCAGAAAGGGACAATTCGATTGGACGGGTGACGTCACGGTCACTTTGTCCACTAAAATACACACAGTCTATGGTGTCAATGGAAATCCAGCATAAAAACATTATGACATGGGCCAGGTGACGACAAAAATTCAAAATCCTTAGTGAGAGGTGGTTGGGGTTGTATAGTGGCAAAATAAAGTTTGTGAATACAGGATGCTTTTACGCCTGCCTTGTCAAATTTAGCCATAATCCAGTTCACATACAGCGTGACAACATTTTCTGGACAGAGGCGTATTGATTGACAGGTGTGTCTGAGGTCGAGTCATCATTGTGAGCAGGCAGTGGTGTCAGAATGGCGGCACCTCGTTTGATCCTTGTTTGAACTTTTGTGTGCAGTCTGTGGGTAAAGCAAACAGAAGTGGGCAAATTAACACTCATTTCCAAATAAATCAATATCAAGTATAGGAAAATGCAGTATGTCAAAACGATGATGACAAAACATGCACTACCAAAAATAACGATAATAAAGTGGAACTAAACAAAACCAATGCATATAATACAATGAAACAAAAAGATGGACCTTGGATCAAACCTTGGTTGAAACATTCAGGTGTGAAAACCCTGTCCCTTTACCGTGGCCTTTTTCCTATCCTTAACTACATTTAATATCTAAACCCACCAAAATTATAAGCATGGCATTGTCTAAGTGTTTGTAGGACAACCCTCAAAACATAATGATTGAGATACCAAACATCATTATGTGATGATTTGGGATGAGAATGACTATGTGCATTTCCCCCCTTTTTCTAAAATTCCAATGAAAATTCATCTTCCATTAATATTTCTGTTTACATGCTGCTGTTCATTCCCCGATTATCAACACACTTTTTTCAAAGTGAATTTAGCCTCCCTGTTCATTCTTGTAAACACCGTCTTGGAGAAGTGAAGGCTTCGATAACACCAGCATATCTGACTTATCCTTTTCTGTTTACATGCTGTTTACATGATTATGGTCAAAATCAAAATATTGCCATATACAGAGTAATAGTGGCATACAAGTGAATATGTACGTAACCGTAGACAAGGTCTGAAATTCCTACAGAGTGTATTTGATACAATGGTCATGGCTAAGGCACATTCATGCTGCATCAGAAGCAGCAGAAGCCATGAAAAAATAGTTTGAGGCATCAAAGTCAGAGGTGACAGCGGTAAAACCAGTGACTCATGGCTGTACTTAAGCTAATTATTATTTTATTCCTCCAAATTATAATATTTTAATACCTTAAACTCAAAGGCTATTTGGAGCACAGTGTAGAGGTGAGAGCACGGGCAAAGTTTGAGATGTATCATCTTTATGAACGGAACACGGAGCTCCTCTCAGATCTATAAATTCCAAACATTTGTCATAAAGCAAAGGGCTGAAAAAAGCAGTCTGTCAGGCTTTTTCACATTTTAATGATCTTCTCTGGGACTAACTCCCTCTTTGCCCCTTTTCTCACTCGTTCTCTGTCTACCAGTCTCTCCGAGGAGAAATCCCAGAAATATGGATGAGAATTGCCTCAGTGAGAATACATGACCTCATTTCCATGTGTCACGGGGACATAATGGGCTTGGACAGTACGAGCAGAGATCTTAAGGCTTTACAATAAAGGTTTTGTTCTCCCCTCTGTCTCTTCGGTTGCTATAGGTGAGGATAATGAGGCTGCAGACAGCGTCGAAGTGCTTTAAAATAAAATCACAACAACCGCAGCCTTGTCAAGATGTTCTGCCGAAGAGTCACATCACGCCAGAGTTAAATAGACCTGAAAAATTAAAAATGACAGTTGGATCTCACATTACCTGCAAGTAAGAAAAGACTAATTTATCACATTTACCGAGGCTGCGAGATGCAAACAGAGCAAAACCCTATGTAATTTCATTATGCAAACACTTTAGATAATTACAGCAATATGACAAAATATAAACGGCAAAGAAGAACAGAGAGGTTGAGTTAGACAAAAATAAATCCTGACATGGCACTGCTGGGAAGTTAAACAAAGCCCAGTCTAACAACCACAGACAGCCGGGCATTAATGATGAACTGTATGTAACTAGCAACTAACTAACCAATTACAAGCTGATGGCATCAAGGAGATGCGAACATGACGCTGTGGAACAGCAGCTTCTGACCAGCAGCTTCTGACCAGCAGCTTCTGACCAGCAGCTTCTCACCAGCCCACAAAGGAATCGGACTTTTTTGGTAATTACTGCTTTCCACTTACCTTGACGAGTGGGAGAGAAAACTTAAGAATTCATTAATTAAAGCAAATGAAGTCATACACTCATGCAGCTCAGTCTATTTCATGCCCATATTTAGCTTTATGTTACAATCCTAATTTCAAAAAAGTTCAGCCAAGTGGAAAAATGATAATTGAAAAATAATGTGCCGCTATTAAAGGTGACTTGGACTTGTGTTTCACTGTGGGCAGACTTCACACGGCACGGTTCATGTTTCCCTCAGTAAATATACATCCATATATAATAAAAAAGATCATCCATCCATCTTCTACCGCTTATCCGTGGGGTCGGGTCGCGGGGGCAGCAGCTTGAGCAGGGAGTCCCAGACTTTCCTCTCCCCGGCTA
>JAQQAE010006465.1:0-16666 GCA_029823295.1 Pseudamia nigra
GGGATGGGGGGGGGGGGGGTTGCGAGGAGGGATGTGCATCATTCAGGAATGGATTGACATCTGAAGAAAAATAGCTGTAGGTCTAATCAATGTGAATGAGTTCCCATGAGATACTAAACCCCCCACCCTGCTCGCTCACTCTGTCTCTCCCTGCTTGTGGGTTTGCATGTTTGTGTTTGTTTGTCAGGTGAGGTGAGCAGCAGGCATCAGCACCATTTCAGTCCAGTCAGCAGTGATCTTGCCAGCCTCTGCACGGCCAGACTCATGAATAGATCAGTACGACGTGTGTTGCTTTGTCTGTGCAGAGGTGCCTGAGTGTCTTCATGTCCGTTTCACGTTCTCAAAGAGCGTGAGACATAACGGTGAAAGTGAATGCGTCTCATGTGTCAGTTGTTTTCAGGGTGCACCGCTGTAGCCTAATACCCGCTGTCACCGGTTTGACGCTGGTTTCCTCCTGACTCCAATTTCTCAAAGAATGTAGTGGAAGAAGAGGATGTCTTTGATATGTTTCCACTAAGCTCAAGAATGTACACAATACACTGGCTGAAACAAGCTGTAAATCAAACTCTGGTAGGATTAGCAGAAGTTTATGTGAAGCCAGTTTGACCAAATGTAACAAATCCACTCAACGACTGTAACTGCCTGTGTTGGTGCTTCTTTCTTAGCTTTTTCCACCTACATTAAATAGGAAGGTATTAAATATATTAAAGTGGTATGAATTCAGTTCTTGTCATAATACGTTTTTGATTGGATTTTCAGGTTCACTGGTGATGTGTCCTGTTTAGTCTGGTGTGAAACATAACGTGCAGCTGCTTGTTTGATCATATAATTTGTTTCTCCTGAAAAGACATGTACAATTTAGAGTCCACCTCTTCAAACACAAAGCCTTCCTTTGATCAAAATCTTGATTGGACTTGGCACCTGGTTTGGTGATAGACTGTAGTCAAATGCCTGAGGATCATGTGGTTGCATGTATTTTCTCCTAACTCACTTACAGTATATATCATTGTTTCTGCACTTGCCACTCTTGAGAAACAACAAAAACTGAAAAACAACCTTGATCTGTAAGGTCAAGGTTGATGTTTAGTTTTGGTAGATGTTGGTTTAGATGATGTTTTTATCAAAATCAACACCTACCGTTTACCAACTTTTTGTCCATTTGTTTTAATATATACACACACACCAAAATGGAAATGCAGCACTTGTTTTTACTTCCATTCTTTTATGAACCACATATTTAAAAAATGTAAGATAAGGTATAGAAACAAAAGGTTTATATGTGTGAAAGTCAGAGAGTAAAGTTGTTAAAATCTGTATTGTAATATCTGTAAGAATTTCACCCATGATGATATAATTCTTTTGCCTGGTAGGTGAGACATATCAAAACAATTAGAAATGACATATGTAGAGATCTATGCAACCAGTAAGTGTTTTTTCTTTATTTTTATTGTTTTCAACAGTGTACAAACACGGAAGACATCCAAACTGTGAAAGAACATGTATGGAATTATGTAGTAAATTAAAAGTGTTAAACAACCCAGAACATGTTATATTTTTGACATTGTCCAACATGGCCACAATTAGCTTTGATGACAGCTTTGTACTCTCTGTTCAGATTCACCTGGATTCACCTGCTGATTTTCAAATCACAGGTGTGTCTTGAGAAAATGTACTTAATTTCTAATTTAGGGATTAGCTGACCTTCATTTTTTAAAGTAATGATGGACTGTATGGATTTGTTCAGTAGTTGTAGTAGCACTAATAGAGCACTAATAGCCACCATTATTCTGCACAAGACAACTGTTGGTATAAAGCACATTAAATTGAGAAATGGCACAAATAAATTCACACCTGTGTTTAAAAAAAAACATTTTGGGTGACTATCTTGTGAATCAGATGAGAGAATGCCATGAATGGGCAAAGCTGTCAACAAAGCTCAATGAGGCTACTTTAGACCGCATTGTTTAACATTTTTTTGCTTACTACATAGTTCCATACATGATCTTTCACAGCTTGGATGTCTACAATATTAATGTACAATGTTGAAAATGATAGAAAAGAAAAACCATTGAAGGAGAAGGGGTGTCCAAACTTTTGACTGGTAGCGTACATCTCTGAAATGTGTTTCCAAAATTGGTTAAGATCTATATCAGTGAGAACTTCACTTTTGCTCAAATAATCCATCCATTCGACAGGTGAGACAAGTCAAGATGCTCTTTACAGATTATGACATAGTTGTTGCTGCTTGCTGTTGTTGCACTGCAGTGTCCCACATTTTTGAAAATTCATTAGGAACACAAAAGCTCCTGTGACCCACCTGAATCTTGTGATAGAAACTCATTTCAACAGGTTTGAACAGTTAGACTCACTCCATGTACACCTTTTTCCAGAACATACAAATCGTTTAGTCTGACAGCTAGAAAACTGCACATTTTGTCTCCTTGATGTCTCCAACGCACGATTGGTTTTCTGAACTCTGAATGACTCAACTCATCAGAGCTGCTCAGTAAGTCAAATAGATCAGATGTTGCTGAAGTGCTGTTTATGTCTGCTGAATATAAATCCCACCACCCAACAACTCTTGACAAACTTTCAGCTGCAAAGTGCACCAGTATATTTACCTCTCTAGCCGCTAACGCTGTCTGTCACTGCTGCTGCTGTGGGTTTATTTAACTGCAGACACCCAAATAATCTTTGAAAGGCAGATCCAGCCAAGAGCAACAACAACACCACAGATCTGTCAAGTGTCAAGGAGCTGAGGTAGCATGTTGTCAGTATACAGCCTGTCAGGATACATGCTTACTGAGAACAAAAATAAGACAACATGTTTACTGTCAGTTCTAAGGAAATAAAAAGACTGGGGAAGGAAATGACACCCATGACAATCTGTGTTTTGTCAGAAGAAAAGGAGTTTGTAGTGGAGATACACTGGAATGACAGTTTGGAGGATGTAAGGAAGGTGACAATCACTATTTTAAGGACATGAAATTTATGGTACATTCATGCTACGTAATATGTTCCATGCCCAAGTCTGTTTGAACCCACTAAGTCCAGTTTGTTATCCCCTGTCCGAACAAAGTTGGGAGGGATAGTGCAGAACTTCACTCGTGCATACAGTATATGTGTCCATCCAAACAATCAACTCTGTATCTCCAAAGTCCCTGGACCCAAACTAACCAAACGTGGCACATGGGTAGTCAGGGTAGGGGGAGAGGGTTACTGCGGCAACCACCACCTACTTTGCATATTTATTAAATCACAACATTAACAAATAATAAAAACCTATTTTGATCTATAGTATAGTACATAGTTACCAAATTTTACTATGTGATTGATCAGACTCCAGGGCACCTCTCACTTGTCAAATGACCTTGAACTTGACTTTGACCTCAAAGGTCAGTAGGGTCTGAAATCATTGCTCTTTGACCTACATACATTTTTTGTGATGTAGTGAGGTTGAAAATGTCAAACACCCCTGGGTTATTGATGATGTAAATTCCAAATATGTTGTGACCTACAAGGAGAAAGTTCAAGGTCACGGTCGATTTCCAAATTGGGTGAGAGATTTGCTGTTTCACAGCTTTTTGTATGACTAGTGTCAGTGCTCTGTTCCATTCTCGTGTTGTAAGTACACAGTGAGATCAGGGTATATACACTTTGTCTTTTACTGCCTCTGCAAAATGTTTTTATGTAAGCAGCACCTTTGATGGAAAATTGATGCTTTGCATAATGAAAAGATTCAGGTAGCAAAAAAATTCCTCAAATGGTCCATAGAGTCAATAAAGTTGTGCGTCATATGTTGATGTCATGTTGTACTTTATGTACGCTACCAATGCAAAGTTCCAACGCACTATCTCCTTCAGCGATTTTTCTTTATTTTTGACATTTTCAACATTGTACATTAATACTGAAGACATTCAAGCAGAAAGAAAATGTATGAAATTATGCAGTAAATCAAAATTGTTAAACAACCCAATTTAAAGTGGCCACATTTAGCCTTGCTGACAGCTTTGTACATTCATAGCATTCTCTCATCTGATTCACAAATGGATTGGATTGATTCATAGGAGTGATTCATCAAGAATTAATTTCTGCCATTTTTTTTGTCTTCTTAATGTGCTTTAAATCATCAGTTGTCTTGTGCAGAGGAAGGATGAGTGCAGAGTCAATAGCCCTATTAGTACTACAACTACAGTACAAATCCATATTTTGGTAAGAAACAGATAAGTAAAGAGAAAAGACAGTCGCATGAACCACATTTTAAAGGTCATGCCACAGCATCTGAATGGGATTCAGGTCAGGACTTTGACTATCGGCCACTTCAAAGTCTTCATTTTGCTTTTCTTAAGCCATTTAGAGGTGGACTTGCTGGTGTGTTTTGAATCATTGTCCTGCTGCGGAACTCAAGTCCACTTCAGCTTGAGGTCATGAACAGATGGTCAGACATTCTTCTTCAGGATTTTTTGGTAGAAGCAGAATTTATGGTTCCATTTACCACAGCAAGTCTTCCAGGTCCTAAAGCAGACCGTCACACTACCACCATATTTACTGTTGGTATGATGTTTCTTTTCTGACATGCTGTGTTACTTTAATTTGGAGTCATGAACATTGACCTCAACTGAGGCAAGTGAGGCCTGCAGTTTTTTGGATGTTGTGGGGTCATTTGTGGACTCTTGGGGTAATTATGGTAGGTCAGTCACTGCTGGGAAGGTTCACCACTGTTCCATGTTTTCTCCATTTGTGGATAATGGCTCTCACTGTGGTTCGCTGGAGTCCCAAAACCTTATAACCTTTTCCATACTGATAATTCTCAATTATTTTGTTTCTCATTTGTTCCTGACTTTCTTTGGATCACAGCATAATTTATAGCTTTTGAGGATCATTTGGTCTACTTCAGTTTGTCAGGCAGGTGGTATTTAGATGATTTCTTGATTGAGAACAGGTGTGGCAGTAATCATGCCTGGTGTGGTAGAGAAGTTGAACTCAGCTTTCCAAAGACGTGATAAACTACAGTTAATTTATGTTGCAATGGAGGGGTCAAGCACTTTTTCACACAGGACCATGTAGATTCAGATTTTTTCACACCTTAAAAATAAAAACTACATTTAAAAACTACATTTTGTGTTTATTCGGTAATCTTTCTCTGATATTTAAATTTGTTTGATGATCTAAAACATTTACTGTAAGTGTGACAAATATAATCAGGAAGGGGGCAAACTCTTTTTAACAGCACTGTATTTGTTGGGTTTATTTTACATGAACACGATCAACAATCAACACGTCTCTCCAGCAGAGAATGTCATCATTTACCTGAGGGTAAATGTTCAATTTGTTCTTCCTCTGTGGTTAAGTACTTTTCTCATCCCCTGAAAGCAGGCCCCATTTTAATCACCTCTGACATGTCCAGTATTTTTGACTTTTCCATGCTGAAGTCAGGAACCCAAAGGAATACGGTGCAAACTCTGATTTTACGTGCATCTGAAGATCAGACCTGACTGAACCTGAAGTGAAATCAAAAACTTATTCTAAAACAAACATAACACATAAGCAGTAATTTTGCAGTCTTCAGTAGTGACCCAGTCTTTGTAAAATCCTCTGGCATGTGATTGAAAACGCTGACACATTGCTTTTAGATGTGAAAACAGGTCACACTTCATGTATGGTTGGCATTAATTAGTCATGCAAGGTGAGCCCATTAAAGATGAGTCCATTAAAGATCCCAGTCATAAAATAACTTTTTCTTTATATCTTCATGGATGTGGAGAATCTCCCTTGGAATATTTTACTTTGTATCTATTTAGATGATTTCACTAAAGCCCAAAGCTGTTTGTTGAGTCAATCATCCTCGAGACAAGCAAAATTCTCCTGGAGAGTCACACGCTTGGTTGATGTACTATGAAAAAATTATTAGCAATCATTCATTCGTTTTAGAGTTGTTCCACAATTAACAGAGGCTTGAAATGATTGAAGTGAACTAAGCTTTCATGTACACTGAGAGGAGCAGATCCCTTCTGGGATGTGGGCATCACTGTTTGATTAAGCCGATCCTGTCTCATCTTTTAAGCAACAGCAAATGAATGCAAAAGAGAAAAGTACAACGAGTGGTAAACCACCAGGAAACAGAAGTTGGCATCATTTCTTCTTGTCTATTGCATCTGTCTTCTCTGCTGCAAGATTTTTTTTTTAAATTTTCCATCTGGCCATTATTTTCGTTCCAGTTTTGGATGTCCACTGTTCTAAAAGTAGTAGACATTTAAAAACATACAAATCATTTATCTGTCAGTGAGTCCAAACAAATTAGCTGTCATTGGTTCGCAGGAAGACAGAATCGTGAGGACAAACATTCAGGACATGACTGGCGTAATCCTTCCTGGACTAAAATCTACTTTAGAACAGCATGGTCTGTGTAACAGGTAATCTGTACCTCAGCTTCTCCAACTTGTTCCCTTACACTAGAGGATTCACTGAGAGGGAAGACAAAGAAATTGCAGAGATAATTTATGACAGCTTCTTTCTTTTGCCATCTGTTGCATATTCCTGGCTTTCTCCAACATTAATTCATCCTTTACTCATTCATGTCAAAGCTTCGGTCTCATGACGGGCAAAGCACTTCAATGAAGACCCGCCTATTGAATGATAATGTTTGAGTGGTTATCTATTCATGAAGGAGTGAAACTCACTCTCATTGAGAAGTGAAGAAAGTGTACTCTTAAAGATATTAGAGACATCACTGTTAATCAAATCTTTATCATGATCATTTTTCATTTATTTATCAGTCATCCATAGCTACAGACCTGTTATGTCAACATGATTAAATCAATTTACCTGAAACTGCTATAGAATATCCATTTTGTCCTTGTGTAGAAAATATGGCCCTACTAGTTTTGGGATAGGTGGTGCTCCAGATGGGAGGATGGAATAGCTTGAGTGTCGGAATCAGCTTCCTTGCAATACTGTTAACAATTATTAGAATTAGTATTAGTCAGCTTTTGGGATATGTGTTCTTACTGCTTTTCAAAAGATATTTTGAGAGCTTGGAATAATGAGAGCAACAACTTGACAATATCTGAATCTCGGTTGACTTGAAACTTGGCATTTATTGAACACTTGAATATCCCACTCCTATCATGTTTTGCTATGGGTGGCACTACTGCTTTTGGGATAGGTGGTGCTATAGGACTGTATGCAAAAGGACAAACCTTCCATGACATTACCCATAGGTGTTCTGAAGAGTTGTGAGGAAAATCAAACAAGGAGGCATCACCATAAAAGTGGACTGTGAGGGAGCTGAGGTGGGTTTCAATAAACAACGAAGCCTTTGTGTAAACACACCTAACAATCAAATCTACAATGACCTTAATTTGGCACATCTATAATGGTCTGGATCATCTACGAGAGCCAGTTATGTAAAAATGTACAGTACCCCCCATACAGTGTTCACAGAGGTAGAAAGCCACTCCAGGTGGTCATTTTAACATGGGTCTCTATGGTTGATTGCCTCACTTTTGGTGTCAGCCCCTTGTGGACACTGAGAGCACTGCAGTAGTTGATGCTTCCTCATTTCACTCACTGCTCAGTCATGGAGGCTGTCATTTGGTGACAACATGCAAGCACTTTTTTGGATTTTTTCCCCCCTCAAAAATAAAATCCTTCATTTAAAAAGTGCATTTTGTGTTTATTTGTGTTTTCTTAATTTTTTTAATTTAAATTTGTTTGATGATCTGCATAGTCATAATGTTTCGGCCTCAAATTGTGAAGTGCCTAGAGATAATCGGCAATTATGAGTGGCGCTATACTGTACATATAAAAATAATTGAATTGAAATTGAAACGTTTAAGTGTGACAAATATACAACAAGCAAGAAGGGGGCAAGCACATTTTCACAACGCTGTATATAAATTTTGGGTCTCTATTAAACCCTGCTTTAATAACAATGAATAATAACATTTTTATTCATTTTTAGATTTTGTTTTGTTGTTTTGTTTTATTATTTAAAGTGACTTAGTTGACTATTCTGTTTATTTTTGGGCATGTTGTTTGTTATTTTGCTTATTTCCGTGATTATTTAGATAATATTTTTCTCACTTAGTGGATTATGGTTCATTATGTCCCATTTGGTTCATTGTAGTGTTTATTTTGTTCAAATTCATGGCTTATTTTCTTTACATTGTCTTCCTTTCTGTTCATCTTGTGGCTTATTTTCATAATATTTGTTGATTTTATTAAGTATTTTTTCATCTTTCCTCATATTTCATCTCATATTTCATTGTTCATCTTTGTACTTTTTGATTTCTATGTAATTTACTTTTCTCCATCATAAACCTCTATAACAAAGACACAGATTGACGCATTAACAATTCACTAGAAACAGAAACCGATTTTCTAGGATGATCCAGAGATGCCTGACTTAAAACGTCCTCTAATGTTCAAAGTAAACTTATGTCCTTGAATTGAAGTAAACTTTACACCATAGAAAACTGACTTAAACTGCATGATAGAAAAAATAAAGTACAGCCTGAGGAGCTTATCCCATTCTCATTACAAAACTGTACTGAATCGTATGCTAATTTACCCACAAAATCTCCCAATTAAGGGTTTTCTCAAAATGTAACAGAATCCTGGAAAAGCTTTGTGTCTTGTAGAGCTGAGTCAACTTTATTTAAGGCTTTATTCGTTCCCGTAGGGCCTGATGGTGACATGTCGACAGCAGGCCCTCCTGGAGAGTGAGATCATTTTGGAACTGGTGGTGACCAATATTTGATTGAGCTGCAATGGCCCTCTTCAAGGGTACGACAAGCACAGATGCATCATGTCATGATTACAGTACAAGACAGCAGGTATAGTACTCCTGAAGAGTGTAACTGTCTCAGAAAGGCTTGTCGTGACGAATAAAAGTCAGACCTGTGGCTCGAGCCTGGCAGGTGAACAGGAGATGCTAATTGGGTGAGACACTGCATCACCACAATTCCCCCCTGCTCTCCAGGGACCCGCTCTTTAATATTTAATAAACCAGGCCTTTTCTTTTTTTTGTGAGGAAACCTATTGATTTTAGGCATCGTTCTCAGGACCTGAAGATTATTGGTTTCACTCATCTCCGTCAAGTTTTAATGAAGATCTGAAGAGAACTGAAGGAGGAGGCATGTGTGGCAGAGAAGGAACAGGAGGGGACAATGCATTCTCACTCCCTGTGTAATTTTGGCTTAACCCTTTCAGAGATAGTGCCCAGTTCACTGGACAGGACCAACGTGCCAGTAAATTAATAGTAATTAAAAAAATTAAGACAAAAAGTGAAGAAAAAGGCAATAAGTTAGAGAGTATTTTGACTTAAAATGAACAAAATAATCAGGAAAAAGGAGCAACATAAGAAGCAAAAGGTACAAAATAGTAAAATCAGTAAAAGAAAACAAAATCAGAAGGGAAATGAAGAAAAGAATTTTAAAAAATCAAGACAAATGTAACAAAATAAGATGAAAAATGAACAAATGTGCAACACTATCAAGAGATTGTGAAGAGAGCAACAAAAAAGAGGGAAAATGAACAAAATAAACAGGAAATGCTTCAAAAAACAAACAAAAACAACAAAAAACTTTCAAATAGTGTGGTTGAGTCAAAACTTTTCTTGCACATCATCAACTAATACCTAAAGTAAAATTATAATCGTAGGTCACAAAAACTGACCTACATGACTCAAAATAAGTGACATTATATTACAGATTGTTTGAAAATGTCTTGACTGAAATTGGTTTAATAATTCATGCATGAGAGGGTTAAAAGCTACGTTCTGAGTGGTGGCAGCGTGTGGCTGAGGATCAGAGTGAGGATTAGACACAACATGTACAAACAAACGCTGTACAAAGTGGGAGTTGACCCCTGCATGTTTGGTGGTCCGCTATAACCGCCCATACCTCCACCTACTAAAAAAACAACAGTGGCCACATGCTGCCATGTGTCGCAAATTGACGAGATTGGGCGTTTGGTGCATCAGTAGGTGACGACATGGAGGAGAGAATAGTTGGAGGTGAGGATGAAGTGTTTTTAGTTACATTTTATAGTTGCAGCCTCTAAATGTCAGTGTAAACACAAAACGGACAGAGCTTCCTTAATGGCCATTGGTTTTTGAACTGCTATTTTGAAGCTAAGAGTTTGCGACTGTTTGTTCCCACATCGGCATTCGGGAGGCAAAAGTGACTATATTTGGACAAAAGGGTGGACAGGCTAAGACCTGTGCACTTCCTTCCACTTATCTTGCAGGTTATGGGACTTAACTTTAGAACTTCCTATTTGTAGTCTTTATAATTAAACATTTCCACAGTCATGTCTCTACAATTTAAAGCAAATGGCTCCCTTATTGATTGTAAAACCTTTTCAGAGTGTAAAGCTGTTTATATATTGCATGATTTTAGAAATGTTGTTTATTTCCAACTCACTCTGTATGCAGAAATCATCTGTAGTGTAAAACCAACACTCATAAGCTGAGTGTTCACACTGTACAGTTATTAACTGTCTGTCTATGGACCATCCTGTCCATTCACAATTGTCAATTAAGATTTTTTTTAAACTCTGAGGCAAGATTTGACCGACAGCCATAAGCATACAGATATACTGAGATGCCATATTCAACATGCCACATTCAAAAAGCTGTTGTAAGCCACTGTAACCTATTGCACAAATCTGTGCCTGGGCTTCTAGGGTTAGAGTTTTGTCTCAAACTTTTTTAAAGCCAGTTTCCCGCTCAGTTAAATGGGTTCACAGAGTTGTTCATGTACAGATACTGCAAATGCACTTAAAGGAGGCATATAATGAAAAATCAAGTGTCTGTGCTTTGTAACATGATAAAACATGTTCCTGGGCCATAAAATAACATTGCAGGATCAAAACAATTACTTCAAGGACATACACTGCATTTATGAGCTTTTCTGAGCTGGTCAGCTGAATTTGCCTGAAAACCTGCCGTTTGCCCTCTGCCTCAGATGTGACGTCACATCTCCTGTCAATCACCTTAGCCTCAGACCTAGAGCCCACCCACTTGCATTCAGGTCAGCTCTTAGCATGGTTTCTTCACACCTGTCCCTACTGGTGTCCTGTCTCATTTGCATAATCCACACCCTGTGAACGCTGATTGGTATGATTGGCTTATTGCTCAGAAAAGCAAAAGAAAAACAGAACAACGGCAGGGAGGGATTTTTTTTTTCAGCTCAAGTTCAGAGAAGGGAAAAGAATCAGCAAAGAAAACAATATTGAGAAGGATTTTGAAGCTGAAAACTGCATATATATCATGTTACATGTCCAGAAACTTTTAATATTTTGCAATACAGTATGTCTCCTATAAATATTCAATTCAATTTTATTTGTATAGCGCCAATCATAATTGACAATTTTCTCTAGGCACTTCACAATTCGAGGCCGAGACCTCAAGACTAAGGATAAATATTTCACTACTGTACTGATGCAGTCTATGCTAATAACAGTTGAATGTAAGCTGCCATTAAACCCCAGACAGGGAGAAGTTCTGTGAGTCCTAGCAGTAATGTCTTGATAATTACTGCATCTGTCTATCTGAAGTCTAAAAAAATGGACCAATGCATATCCATTCATAGCTAAAGTCAATGTTTTCTGTCCGCCTTTGCATTGCAGTGGCATTTCAGACACATTGTTGCCTATTGATGTGGATGCAGTGAGAAAAAAATACACTTTCAACATGCTAGAAATGCATTGAACCATTCTCCTGCCATTCAGGATGAATTTAATCAGTTACCCCTTCCCCTGTACACTGCATGGCAAATGATGCCCAACAAAACTTTCAACTTGACTCTTTAAGATGACCTCAAAAACAGATCAAAAAATACCAAGCAGTCTGTGGAAGCCAAAACATTTGAAGCAGGATGTAGAAGCCATTGGTACTGAAATATTCTTGCACTGGTTCCCCCTTGGAGATGTGATCCTTGCCCTTTGGATGTACTTTTTGATGTTTTTCTTTTAGCTACTTTCATGCTGTTATAAATTGCCCCTTGGGGACAAATAAAGTGATTTCATTTGATTTCATTCAGTTTGATTGATTGATTTTGTAACTGTAGGGACTGTAGAGCTGTGAAAAAGCTGAAGCCAATATACTAGCAGGCTCTATCTCACACATGAACAAAATACAGGCCAGAACCCACCTACTTGCCATCGCAATGCAGCCTGTAATATCCTCAAAGAAAAACAAATCTCTCAAAAAATCTGTTAAAGAATCACGTTTCCTCGTAACTGATGGTTCAGAGGCTTTGTTTGATTTGTCATGAGGAACCCGACACCAGTAGAGATTTAGAGGGTACGTCACCTCGATCACAAATTGTCACTATGGAAAAGAGAAAGGCAGGTTCTGAAAACATAGTCCTGTTTGATTTCATGGCAGAATATTTTTCACAAAAGAATCAATGATCCCAGAATTGGCAATGAAAGCTACACATTGCCTCTCCCTGATTGTGATTTTTTAAAGGCTGTCTACATTTCTAACATAATGTAGAGTGTTTATTCAGTGACATGTCCACTGGTGCTTATCACACAACTGGGAAGGTACAGGCTCATTAAAATTTAATACTACTTTGAAAGAGAGAAAAAAAAACCCTGACACATTCAGCTGATAAAAAGTCAGCATTTATTAACAGAATGTTCCAGGCCTCCTGAACTGGAAAATGGCATTTTATAAAGCAGCCTGTCATGTTATTGTGATAATTCAGCTCAACGTGTTTTATGTTTCCATTCAACTGGCCAATGCGTCGCTTTTTCCTTGCTTTATCAAAGCTATCGTGTACCTGTGAAGGAACACGTCACCTGCCCCTGCTCTTGGTAGTACTCTTAGTTGTTCATGTGATTGTCAACCTGCGTTTTGAAAGTACTGGTCTACGTCATTCTCACTTGGATATGGTTTAAATGAAGTATTTCTTTAAAGATACAGTTGGAAACTTTTTAGTCATTTGTTGAAACGATCACTATTTTCTGGTAGTAGAAGTTTAATACTCACCAACAGACTGCAATATGATTTTCAACAATCCACTGTGTCTCCATCACTCCTGTTAAATTCCACCAGTGTGTTGGCTGGGTGTCAATCATTCTCATGCACGTGCTCTAGATACTTCTCCTTGTGCATCTAGCATGTGTAGCTGAGCCTTGTAATGGCTGAGAACCAAAGGACCCACAGAGCTAAATTACAATTTCTCCTGTAGCTATCGCTTACACAGCTAGAAAAAGAAAGAAGAAAACAACAACAGCTGGTCAGAGCCCACACCTCCAGCCTTACATTACTGGCACCTAACACCGGTCATGGAGGACCAGAGGTGCCGGCTCTGACTGTCACCACAGTGATGGCTCTAATCAGCTGGTCAGAACCCATTTCATAACACCAGTCACGGTGGACTGGAGGTGCTGATTCTGACAGACCGCTCCGAGCCGGCCAGAGCCCACGTCGGAACACCAACCACGGAAGAGCCTTTCTTTGTGAGCGGAAACCATGCAATCTGTCTAACATTACGCTTATTATCACACTAATTATACTGATCAACATGGTTTAAAATTTTTTGTAACTGTTCATCTTGGTCTGATATGTATGTGTTCATTGCATTTTCTTTTCTCTTTATGTAAAGAATGAAAGACTGTTGGATCATAACTGCAATGCAGGCATGCTGAGATATGCTGAACAGCTGTCAGTCTTGTTCAGATATGTTTGTGTTTGTGATGCCTGCAGTTGCTCATGTGATTGTAGAAGAAGAATGGTGCACATGCGATGAGGAAGAAACTCCTCTCCAGTGATGAGGAGGGGCTTATGAGAAACAGGAGAAAGAGGGTTAGGAGAATGAGAGCCTAGATTAGTCCTAGATTTAGTCCTTTTCCTCAAGCCCCTGTCCCCCCTACCCGGAACCAGCAGGAATCAAGCAGAGCCAGCTGGACTGAAGAAAATCACACCAAATTCAGGAATTTGTAAGAGTGCCATTGGAATACTTCGAATGTTTCTAAACCACCTCAAATTATTCTTGCACTGTTCAGGTGTATTAGCCGTGGAATGCAGCTTGAATGTAATCGGAACATAGTCAGAATGTTTAGAATGCACTTCGAATGCCATATGAGTGCAGGTCGATTGCTGGTTGGAAGGTGCATTCCAGCTCATTTAATGCACTTTCGGGATATTCTGGCATAATTTGAAGTTGCTTGCTGTTTTGCTTCTTCCTCAAACGTGATCAGAAGGTTTTGAATGCTGTTGGAATGCAGTCATAGTGCAGTTAAATTACACTTAAAATTCAATTTGATAATTTTCCACTTTGAAAGCACCTCAAAAGTTTTATGCATGACTAAGACATTTGGGCCAGACACTAGAATGGGTCCAATTATTTGGAATGCATTCCGAATATCCAAGAATGTATCATGCAGCATTCCAGCTCACTCTGCCTCTAGTGTGACGGGGGTATCAGGTTGCTAACTGCAGCTTTAAGGTGTGACACCATTTGCTAACTTTTGATTTGTCTTTGCACAGGCCGCCTCATTCCACCACTCATTCACTCACATCACATTAACCTGTACTATTGAAAAACCTGGCTGCCATAATGTCCGGTTGTATACTGAGTCTGGACTCAATCTGGACTGAATATTGCTCTGCCATAATCTTGTTTTCAATTTATGTGGCCCTTTTCCACTGCTGATACTGTACCAACTTGCCTTGACTCACCTTGGCATGGCTTTTTTCTGTGTCCACTTCATGGGGCCAGGTACAAAGCAGGAAACTGATAATTTGATGCAACATCACACAGACAACTGAGTAGTTCATTAAGATCCAGAGTCAGTGCTTCATCAGTACATACAGTACTTTGCAAAAGGTTGAAGCTGCCTTGGGTTTGTTGCTTTTTCAAACTATAGTGACTATACATGAGCTCTAGAACCAGAATACACAGGAAATATAGAAATAAACATTTCAGCTTTTCTACAATCAAGCATCAAGTATTAATTGTCATATTCCTTCTAACTTTAAAGGTCTTGAGTTTTACCCATTCAAGTGAATTAGTTCTGATTTTATGTTTATACTGTGCACATTTTCTGTATTTTATTTACAATCCTGCAAAAACAAAAAATGAAAGGTGGATATTTGTAAGTACTGCTCCCATAACAATTTGAGCATCATGTGGATTCATTCTGTGCATGTGTGTGGTCATTATAAATGAAGATAATACAAAAAACCCAACATGGCCAAAGACTTTTGTACAGTACTGTACACTTACAGTACATCATGTCTAATCTTGGGACACCAAGGCAAAGTCAAAGTTTTCTGCTAATCAACCACAAATTTTAAGCAACTATATTTCTTTGACTCAAGGAATTTTAAAACTGTGTTTGACCTTCCACTCTTCCTCCTCTGTCATTGTTTCCTCTGAGGAAAGGCTGAGGTAGAACTATGCCAGAGGTGGAAAACCAACATGCCAGTACTAAAGCTTTCACAAGTTAAATCCAATCGAACTGAGCACTGGTCATGACCTGTCAAAGCCTTGGTTATGTTTCTGTCTCATCACACTCTAGTCTTGGCCATTTATCGGTCTCAGTTTAGGTCATCTTAACTACAAAATGCCCTGCTCCAGTTTGACGAACACGCAGCTGATTTAAAGTTTATTGTTCCTTCAAAAAATCTTAAAACTACACATTTTTGTCCCAACAGCACTGGTATTTTGATAAACGTAACGTATTGCTAGAGAATGTGCCAATTTTGCTAATTTTAATGTGCTTGTTTCTAACATTACCATTATCTCCCCTACTGTATAACTATTCTATAGTCTGTAAATGGTAAAAGGTCTTCCAGTTATATACTGTAGCTCCTCAGAGCGCCTTGTACTGCTTCCAGTTTAGCCATTCACACACAAACACTAACTCATTTATACCCCAGAGACACACTTTGACATGTACACATGAAGAGCCAGGGATCAAATGTCAGAGCTGCTGCAAATCGATTCCTAGATGGTCTGCAAGTAGAACCAATTCCAAACTGGCAGTAGCATCAGGTTTATGTCAGCAAAAGAGGGTCATTAGAGTAAAATCACTGTCGTGGGTTTACTAATGCCAGGATATTTTGTATGTACTGTATGTGAAATGTGTAACTAACAGTATCTATGTTTCCCCTGGTGGGGTCATCCCTCTGTTCTCACATTTCAGTTTTTTTTTTTTTTTGACTGTGTGCGCTTCTGCATTCAGTGTTTTGCAAAATCTATTGCTCTGATTTGCACCAAATGTGGTGGAGGCATGTAGGATGGGAAGGGAAAGAACACTTCTTGTGGGTCTATGGTTAGGGTTAGAGAACTGGTCAACCCAATAAGGACAAAAGAGGCTTCAGACAAGCACACAGGCACACACACACTATAGTTTGATTACTTATAAATAAAATCAAAGTTGAACTTGAGTGTTTTTTTCCTCTTCAGAAAATGTCTAGGTATGTCCATCAGTCACTATTCACACTGACGTGTTGAGGAGGGACTGCAAGGAAATTAAGACAGAGAAGCACATCGATGCAGCTGGCACAAATTTTATGTCTGTTTTTTTCACACAAACTAATGATCTGAACACATAGTTTGAACATTTTCAGATACATGCTGAGGGTGGTAGTGGTGGTAGTGGTGGTAGTGGTGGTGGTGGTGGTGGTAGTGGTGGTAGTGGT
>JAQQAE010006466.1:0-16665 GCA_029823295.1 Pseudamia nigra
ACAGGTGTTCAGAGCTGGTTGGGGCCCGGTCACGAAGGACTAGAGGTGCCAGCACTGACCAGCCACTGTTGTATTCTTCTCACTTTTTCTTGCTGTCTAAGCCATAGCTAAAGGAGCATTTAGCTCCATGGGTTCTTTCATTTCTCAACCATTACAATGCTGAACCATAGATGCTATAACTGCAGCAGTGCGTGTCTGATACAAACAGCATGCAGTGGGATTTGCAAAATAATGCAAAAAAGGGATTTTAATGCTGGTACATATTTTTGTACAAGGTGACAGACATGCACCTTAACGCTGGACGTCACCAGCTATAAGAAAGCAATCCATTCTGAGGTAACAAAAATCCAACGGTTTTGGAGTGACTATACACCAATAAAAGCGTGATTATTACATCTATGCAATTACATGCTCTCAACTGACCTAATCATTACGCACTGGACCTTTAAGATGTTGATGGATTGCCTGTAAACCCAAGCACCAGAGAGCTGAGTACACCACAACAGATGCTTTCCCGAAAATTTTTTTCCAAATATAACTTGAATCTTAAAAATAAAAAGGTACCGGTAGTAGCCTACTAGATTTGCCTGAAATCCTAACAGTTTTTTATAAATAATCTGCTATATGTCAAAAAATATGTTGGGATTCTTGATATAACATAGTCATTTCAAACAAATGGAGATTAATGCCATGATAACGCCCTTATATTGGTATGAGCATTGTCTGGATGAAGTACAGTCTCCCACTCCTCCTCATTCCTCCGCTCGTCCTCCATCACAGTTTCATTCTTCAGCTCTCTCTCAGTGCTATTTTAATCCAGTTACGTTTTAGCCAGCAAGTATTTCTTTGCAGTGCTACTTCTTTTTCTCCACCTGATACTTGGCTCAGCCTGAGAAACCAAGACAAATGTTATGACCTTCTTCCACTGCAATGTTCTACAGACACAGAACAGCAGAACAAAATAGCATGAGGTAGAGAAAATGCAACCTGTATTGTGAGTATTTTATATTCATACAGTATAAACCAGTGGTCAGCAATTTACAATCAAATGAGACGTTTTTGGACAGAAAGGACACAAAATAAGTATAGAGCGACAAATAATATTCCAACCCTTTATGTGCCACATGTTTTAGCTGGCAACATGTTAACATCAATTTTCTTATTATTGTTATTCTTTTGAGTTCATTTCCTTGATTATTTTGTCCATATCCGGTCTTTCTTGTTCATTTCACTGATTATCTGGTTCATTTTTTTGTTCATCTAGTGAATTCTGCTTGATTATTTCACTCATTTATTTGACTATATTGTTCATTTTGTGGAAAATTTTGTTAATTTTAGAATTTAATAATTTGTTAATTTTATCCATTTTCATTCAGTTGATTTATTATTTCAGTAATTTTTGTGATTTTTTTGGTTCACTTAACTGATTATTTTTCTCAGGTTTGTCTTAAACCTATACTGTGTTTTTTAAATGATTTTGTTGATAATTTTTCTTTATTAATTTTTTATCATTTAATTGATTACACTCTTCAATCTTGTTCACTTTCTTGATGATTTTGTTTATTTTGCAGATTATTTGCATCAGTTCTGTCTTAATTTTTGTTCCTTATGTAGGTCATATTTTCTTTTCTATGCTGATTTAGTGCTTTTTGCTCATTTTGACTTGTTATCACATGTTACTTCTATCACTGGACAAGCCACAGGAGCCCCATGTGGCCCAAGAGCCACAGGTTGTAGACCCCTAGTCTAGATTGATCACAATTACGAATTAGACATTTTGGCAAAATATGAAAAAAACGCCACAGAGGATAAGAAAGCAATGTGAAAGATGCAACAACATGAATAAAATCCAGAAGACATAAACAAAACAAAAATACCACTGTAATCTGTGGTTTTGTGACTTAGTGTTTATTTTGTTCATTTTATTGGTGACTTGCTCATTAAAAAAATGAAAAATGACAATGGGATGGAAATAAGTCCTAAAGACTCAAGAAAATACTTGTCATAATGAATAGAATTATCATGACAAAAATTCTTCCTAATAATAATTACTGTTGCCCATGTACAAATACAATATTATATATGTACAATACAATTCCCAAAGATGAATGCAAGTGCTGCCTGATTAATCACATTGAAACTGTAACCACAATAGCAGCCTGTGCAATTATATTATCACCAAATGCTGCAACTTAGAGGTCCAGAGCAAAGACCAAAGAAAGAAAAAGTAGAATATAAAAGTCGAATTATGAGATGTCAAGCAACTGATAAAACACCATGTTGAAGTACCATTTTATTCTCCAACACAGGACAAAATCTTTCCCTCCAAGTTCTTTCTTGCCTTCATTCCACCATTCTTCCTTTCACAAAACATGTCTCAGCTCCATTATGACTTTGGCACATATGTAACCGCACTCAGTCCAAATCACACACACACCATCACAGTGCACCAGAGCTGCAAGACCCTGATCTAAAAACAGCATGTTGCCAAAACTCTTGGCTGTAAGTGCTAGAACAAGACACTGATATACTCCAGACAGTAAGCACAAGCCACCAGTTTATATAACACACACACAGTCATGCGAATCCCTCATGCACACACTCACCAACACACTCGCACAATGGAGCATGCACACATGCACAGCAGCAGCCGGTAGTGCTGGATATCATCAAACACTTCAGTAACCACAACAACTTCCCATTTCCCTAAAGCCATTTCCTGCCCACTGAGGTCACTCGCCAGCTACTGGTTCTGTCACGAGGAAGGACAGTCGGCATGGGAACGAAACAATGATGATGACCTGCTACGTCCACTGTACAGAACAGGAGTTTTATGAGTAGGAACAACGTCAAAGTCCAGGGGGAATAGGTTAAAAAAAAAATCCCTTATGGAGTTATTTTTCTACAAATGCAACCAACAAAATCCAGCAGTTCATGTGCACAAAGTAACGACATTAAAACTTGCCTTTGCACAAAAACAAGACAACTCTAGAGTACTCACAATAACACTTTTCATCATCAATTAATATCAATATTCATCATGATAAATGAGGATCATTTCCCTCACATTAAAGGATGAGGTTTGGTCCACAGTGAAAGGTTAAAGTAGCTTAGAACATATGTGACAAATATAAAACAATATAAAAAGACAAACTGATGCACATAGTAAAAAAAGACAAAAACATTGTAACAGAGGCAAAACCACGAAAATGACATGAGACATCATTATTATACAAAGGCATAAAATATGTGGAAAAATGGCTGAAGACTACAGAAAAAAATCAAAATATAACAGCATTTAAAAAAAGTCCTGGACTGTAGTGATAGATGATAGTGATGTCATGTCAGGTCCAGAAAAACAAATGCAAAAAAATCTTTATTCCCACTGTCATTGGTACCTTGAACAAATTGAAATAAAACAAAAGCCCGATTTAAGTCCCACCCAGAAACGCTGCTTGTGTCAGCCATATTTGTACATCTTGTGTTCATGTGTGCATTGTGTTGATTGTGTTATTTTGGAGACAAATTTCTGTCATCTATCCATCCATCTGAATTCTTTACCTACAACACCAAAGATCAGTCTGTGGGTAAAAACAGTGTCAAAGAAGGCCAAACAAGATCAAAAACATGTAGTCTGTAATTTTGTAATTTTTGTTCTTTAACTCTTTTAAGACTTCAGTGTTGATTTGTGACACACCTAGAGGTAATCTGTATAAATACAACTTAATTTAAATTAATTTTGATTTAAGATGATTTAATGATGTGAAATCCAGCATACACTAGCATTCATGACATCAAATATCACGATAAATCATCACATTTAAAGCCTTAAAACAATCGAATTATTGTCCACTACTTGAGAGCTGCAAAATGGTCCCTGAAAAAAAAAAAATTCAAAAGCTTTAGCAGTCAAGAGTGTCAAGATGGAAGAGTAATCCAAAGGTTATTTTTGCTTTTGCTACATCTACATTATTAAAAGTCACATCACTATCTGTACATGTAACGTATATTTTATTTAAAGCAAAGCTCAAGAAGAATGAATGTGTTTAATCTGGTGTTCAGCTGGGTGTAAAGACAAATTCACAAACCTCATCGGTGGTCACACAATAATATTTTCTACTACAAGTATCCCCAAAAATTCATTATTCGTCAATCAATCTGCCTGAATGATCATGATATTCATCTTTGATTACAGGCTGATTAGCAGCAGAACCATGGGGCTGCTACAAAACAATAAGCCAAAAAGTGTCCTAATATTTAAGGACTGCTGAGTAAAAAGCTGCATCACGCACACGCTGCTAACGGTTTATCAAAGGCCTCCTCTTTGACTCCATAACTCTGGCACTGAGACAATCCGTACTGAATGAAACAAATAACTGAAAACAGACATGCACACAGTTGGCCATGGTCCATTCTTATAATGACCTTTGTCTGAGATTTGTTTAATCAAACTAATAACATCCACTGATGTTTGTTTAAAACTACTCAGCCTTTAATGGCTTCTGTATTGTGGTCTTATTCACAAATGCACTCTGAAACTAACCATATGAGTCTTGATTCACAGCAGCTGATAAAAACTACAAACACACACATGCGCCTTTGAGTGGAACAATGAATCTATCTTTCCTCTCCAAGTAAAAGAACAAAACAGTTTTCAAATGGCACATTAGAACCATCTGTTTCATATTCATTAAAAACCATCTAGTCGCCATATCTGCACTAATAAATGGATGATCAGCTCTTACAGTAAACTTCAACTATAATTATTTGGATCCCACAACTTCCAAATCGAATGTGTGTGTAGTACTGTGTGTTGTACTTGTAATTTGATTTACAGAAGCACCAAAACTTGTGTTATTAAATCACCATAACTCAAAATCATTAGGCAACTGCGTACATCATTCTACACCCCAGCAAAGACACATGCCAACATGCACACCTGGCACTGAAAACATTTGTTATACAAATTAAAAAAAATGTCGACTCACCACTCTGGGCTTGGTCCTCTGCGGGGTTGGGGTGGGTGGCGTTTCCTCTGTCTTCTTCTGTGGTCCAGCTTCAGCCGAGACTTCACTGGGCCCCTGTGAGGCCAACACTGATCCTTCACCTATGTCCCTCACTCCTGGTAGAGGCCTGGGGCCATCTGTGTCTCTCTCGGAGGTACTCTGTTCCAGGATGTATCTCTGTGTCACATCCTCCAGGGAGGGGGTCTCTTCCAGTCGTTTACTCAGGACTGTAGGCTCAGCATTAGGTGGGATGGTGAGGCAGTGTCCTTCCTTCACAGGCTGCAGTTGTGGAGGTGGGGAGATAGGTATAAAAGTGGCAGGTTCACTAGCATGGCGGACATGCTTGGGTCTGGTTTTGGACTGGGACGGGGTAGAGGGAAGGGGAGGAGTGGTGTCACTTTGATCCTCCTGCTCTTCTGAACCTGCTTCTTGGGGCTCAAATGGGTCCTCATGAGGGCAAAACTGAGCCAGCCTGTTTGGACGCTTTTTGGAAGGCCGGCGAACCATTCTAGGTGACAGAGCCTCAACAAGCTTTAGGTTGAAGTTAAACTTACTCTCCTCCTCCTCCTCTTCATCTTCCCCACCTTGGTCTATTACATCATCTTCTTCATCATCATGGTTATGTGAGTAAGGGATACCTTCTGATTTGGAGCGAGGTTTTTTGGCTCTACTTATGTTTCTGTCATGATGTGGGTGTGTCACCACTGCAGGCTCTGGCTCCCATGTTTCCTCTCTCTGCTCACTTAGGATTGGCTCACTGCTCGAGGGCGGAATCTGACCAGGTTGATCCAGTTCACTAATTGGCTCAGTGCTGCCAGACTGACATTTAAATTGAGGCTCATTCTGGGAAAGTAAAGGGGCATCACTACGGCGACTGGGGTCACTGAATGATTTCTTCTTGGGAGCTTTGCCATTGTTATGTTCATCTCTCATCAGTCTGTCCATTGCACCTGGCTCTGCTACAATGCTCCTGATGACCCCACTGTAGTCTCGGATGCCTTCATCACGGAGACCGCCATCACTGCATACTGAGAGGTCACTGGACACGCTGCCCTTGTATTCAGACAAGACAGCCTCTGCAGAGGACTCTGAGACTCCTCCACCTTTGACAGAGAGCGAGCCTAATAAATTGCTGTCTACAGATGAAAAATTGTTATTCCCATCCTCAGGAATAGAGCAGCGGCGCTGAGGCATTGGGTCACTGAGAGAGCGGTAGACTGTGGACTCCCCATTTCCAATAGGTGTTATTGTTGAGTCTGCATTGCTGCCATTACTAGAGTCTGAGCCTGCATTATTATGACCAGAAGGAGAGAACTTGCGCCGTCGTCGAATAGCACTGGGGGTCGCAGGAGCTTCTGTCCCTCCCCCTCCTCCTGCAGTGGATGCTGACCCCTGTGACCCAGCTTTGTTGGTGCTGATCTCCTCATAGGTGATATTAACATTTTTGTTACCAGCGGTGCTGCTCAGCTCCATGATAATGCTGTCACTCTCAGCCATGCGAGCCGGAAGAGGTAGAGAGCAAGAGATACTGTTTTCACTCAGGCGATTCGTACAAGTGTTCTCTGTCACATCTTCTCTTTCCTGGTTAAATCCTTCCATCACATGGAGAGCCGATTGCTTCCATACGGTGACGGGTTGCCCCAATACATCTCTAGCGATTCCAGGCCCCAAATTAACCCCCTTTGACTCCAGAAAGGACCTCTCTGAGGGGTCACTCGGGCCTGTCTCTGGTTCTGTCACAATTCCCTCATCTGTTAAACTAGACTCATGGCCTGAAAGTTCATCCACACAGCGGTCATAAGACATGCTTTCCTCTGAGTCACCCTTCACTAAGGCTCTCTCCGTTTCACTGCTCTGTCTCTTTGCTTTCTCCCTGTAGTCTGTGCCCTGGTTGTTTAGTTTCTCTAACTGCATACTTTGTCCATCCCCCTCTCTGTTCTCTCCCTCTCTCTCATGTTTATCCCTGTCCTTTATGTTCTTATCCTCAGTCTCTTCATCTGTCTTTGTCTCATCCGTCGTGCTCATTCCTGTGTACTGTGTCTGTTCAATTGTTTTGCTAACCTGAAAAACTTTATTTTTCATGTCATCCTCAGTTTTCCTCACATCTAAGTCATCGTCATCTTCCCTTGAGCTCATCTGGCAGATATCTTGAATAACCTGCCTAGCTTCCTGCACATACCTCTCCTGCAATGGGGGTGGAACCATATCATCATCATCATCATATCCATAACCCCGAAGCCTCTGTCCTCTTCCTGTTCTAAAATCACCTCCATCACTATCCACCTCCCTGTCTGAAACTGAGCCCCTCCTTCCACCCCTTTCTCCATCTATGTCGAGCTGCTGCTCAGAGGAGCTCCTCTTGGCAGTGACACCTGTTAAGTAGCACCTCACAGCTGCTGTGGGTTTCTCTGAATAAGTGAAGGATTTTGCACGGCGCAGGGTGGCAGTCAGATCTTTCAATGATGGGCGGCAACCAGAGGGGAGAAGGGTCCCACCGTGACTTCGTGAGCCCATCCTGTACACCGATGACCCGTCCCCAGCACCAGATTTGTCTCCTCCACTGGTTTTTCGCACCTTGAGTTCTGATAGGTCAGACTTAATGAAACTTAAAAGTGTCATAGTTTCTGAGGCAATATCAGGGTTTGACATGGACATTCGGTTCTTTTCTTTATCATCAACTCTATCCTCAAAAGCTGTTCTTTTTAATGCCATGCTTTTAGCAATCCCTCCACCTTCTCTGGCAAGCACAGTGGAAGAGGATGCAACTGTAGGAATAATCTTAGGGCGTACCCGTACAGGAGCACGAGAAAAATTATCCCCATGCCCAAAGCTGGGTGAGCGATACATGGTAAAATTCCCATGGTAAGTTTTACTGAGCATGGAGGAGGAGGCCACATTGGGGATTACAGTTCTGCTGGTTGTGCTACTTCCTACGGTATTAAAGAACACATTTCCTGCACGGTTTGCAGCCTGGTCCTCCTCCTTCAGAGTTTCAGTGCTGGAGTATCGACTGCTGCAACGTGACTCCCCAGGACTAGATACAAATGGGAGGAGATTGACCTTTGACACTCTTGATACAAATGGACGTGCTGTAGATGCTGTAGGAGAGGAGATGCACTCCCATTGCTGCACCCTGGCTCGGTTATTGTAAGTGCTAGGTTCTCTCGCTGAGTGGCTGCGAGTTATTGTTCCCCCATATTCTCCTTCTGTGTTTTGCTGATGGTGCCTCTCCAAATGCTCCATGGTCAAGGCCGTGTCACTGTCACTGTCCTCTGACTCGCCATCATGATCATCATAATCATCACGGCCTGTTGACAGGGCTCCACTGAACTTCTTTTTCTTCCTTAGTGAACGACGACGCACTGCCTCTCGACTAGGTGGTCCTAAAGAACCTGGGCTATCTTCCTCACTTCCTGAGGACCTACCAATACCCTTAGCACCCCACCAGCCATTTTTATTGCGCGATAAATAGCTGCCTCCTTGCTCTACACCTCCCCTCTCTCCTCTGTAGGAAATGGAATGGACAGGGCTAGAGGAAGCACTCCCACCTCCTCCTCTTCGTCTCCTGATGTGCTCCTCCTCCTCGTCACCAGAGCTGAATTTCCAACGAGAGGTGAGGGGAGGGGTAACTCTTGCTGGGACTTTTAGTTCAGTGTTGGGAGCTACAGTACAGGAGGTAATGGCTTTATCTGGAGGTGGAGTAGAGGAGGGGGGGTATGTGGTGGGGGCTGGTGCTCTAGAGGAGCTATGTGAGGAATGTAAACTATCCCTGGGCAGCCCGACCCCCTGTCTATCCCTTCTCTCCCTCACTGTCGACTGCTGAACAGAGGAGGAGCAGGAGGAGGTGTCTACACTCACTGAAGGACTCCAAGAGAAAGTAACAAGAGGTTGAAGGTCAGGGTTGGGGTCAGATGTCAACCCTGTATTCTTGTGGGTCTTACAGGCAGCCTGTGCTTCAGTGCTCGGACTTTGCAATCTGTATGGAGATGGGTTAATCCTATTGTACTGACTCCCTCCAGCCCAACTCAGACTACTGCTTTTTTGAAAAGTACCAGGGACTTTGCTGCTAGTAGGACTAATTGTTTTTAAGTCTGCCTCCTCATCATTCGAGTACTGCTGCTGCTGGCCAGCTTTGGAATGCAAGTCCATATCGTAGCTAAATGTTTCTTTAGCAGTACTGCTGTCTGTGTCCTGTGCACCAAGTATGCATTTCTCTTTCACAAACAGGGTGATGGGTTCATTGGCAGAGCTACAGAATGAGCGCTTGTCACTTTTATCTGAGTAAAGAGCACTCTCACTGGAGCTTTGCTGGTCTAGTTGGCTTCTGCTGGTTGGTCTGAAACTCTCACAAGTGTCACTTTTGGACTGTTGTGTAGCTTTGCTTTGTCTCTCATCAAAAAGTTGTCTGATTTTGGTGACACTGGGCCACCTCTCTGAATGGTGTGTGGAGAGATAACTTTTAGGAGATTTACAGGGTGGGGGAAAGCCTCTACTAAAAACATCTTCGTCCTCATCTGTAGTTAAACTCTTTTTGGGATCAAAGGGACATGCATTGACTTGGGAGTAATCTCTCTTACCAGTGTTGCTGTCGGAGGATAATCGTGTCAAAATCCACTTTTCTGTTTTCTTCTCCGAGTCCGAGCCTGACACTGAGTCGGTGCCAGAGTAAAACTTTTGTACTTTGTCTGTGAGAGAGTCTGCAGTAGTATCACTATCCTCTAAATATCCAATAATGGTATCTCCGTGGAAGGATTTACGAGACGGGGACCCGTCTCTCCTGGAGCCTCTGGCGCGGGGAAGAGTGCTGCTCCCCCGCGTCACTGCTGCCCCGTCTCCCGGTGAGTCTCTGTGCGTCCTGGCCGAGCCACTGCTGCTGAACTTCTCAGTGAGTTGGCGGATGGATGGAGAAATAGACGAGAGGGGAGTGGAGGAGCCTCTATTTGGATCTGTGGTTGGGAGGCCGGCGGTTGTGGCACAGATTTTGGAAACTTTTCTTGACAGACTGACATTACGCGTCGCCAAGGGCTGTTCTGCTCTGCTGGGCTCCGGGGGAAGGGCGACGCCAGCTGCCTCCAAATCCTCTAATTTGTGTTGTTGTTCCTCACCTCTGTTGGCACTCCAAGACCCCAACTGCTTAAAAGAGACGCCGCGATACACAACCGCATTTTCCTTCTCTTTCTCTGCCATTGTTCATGTCTTTGTTAAATTTCACACATCCTCATCTAAACTTCATGGATAATACAGATCCAAGCACTTTTTGGATTGTGGTCCGTTTCTTCCCACTGCATAATACCAGCACGAAAATCAAATAACATTTACTGATTTTCGTACACAACTGCTGGCAAAGTCACAAACCGCATTTGTACGAGTGGAGCAGATGAATAGTGTTTCTTATCAAAACTTACATGCTGTCGATTCCCGAACCACATCCGTGCACAGACGAAAAGCGCTACAACTATTTTGGCCAAAACTTTCACGGATCGAACCTGTTCACAAACACTTTCCCATTGTGGCGCCTCTTGTTTCTAAACTTCCGTCCATGGCTAGGTCAGGTCGCCTGGACGGGCCCGACGCATCTTTCCCTGATAATCCTAAAAACAGTTTGTGAAGTCCTTATTTTGGCATGATTTGGGTTTCCGTGACTTGTGCTGTTTTTTGCATGTTAATGCCTGAGATAGGGCAGAGGGGTGGGCGGGACTAGGGGTATCGGGGCTGTCATAGCCCCCTCGGGGATTGAAAGGAAAAGCTTTTTCTTTTTGATAGCAAAAGGCAGATACTGTGTACAAACTGCATGTAATTATAGCCCATTCCCCCAAGAACAAGATAGGAGCTGTCAGGAAGGAAAACTACAACATGAACAGCAAAACCTGCAGCATTTACTCATAAATATCATCCATCACAGAGAACAGAGTCTCTGTTCTCTGTTACATACAACTAAACATGAATTCTTACTTATAAGCAAAGGCTCAAAGGAAAAGTGAAAACATACTATTGTTTATCACTTTTTTTCTTTTACTATTCATGGCTGTGTATCTGTCAGCACAGTGTTTTACAATGATAGTAAATTACAATGCAAGTTATTTAAGGGGAAACAAAGAAAACAGTTTTCATTCATGCATAATAACCCGTCTGTGGAGATTCTCATGTTTGCTGCTTAACAGGTCCTTTTGTTCCAAAGGGGAATTTTGTGTTACGTTGCCTCACAGATGAGACGATGCTGACGGCAGCGACCTCTACAGTCTCACCTCAAACATAACAACTGTCCTCTGCAAGGAAATCTTTTAAATCCTTTCCCCTACAGTACAACAAGTGTGTTAAAGAATAAACAGCCCATAATCCATGTCTAATCTGAATAAATACAACAACTGAGAGGAGATACTTTTAATGACATTATGACCACATCCAAAACATTTCAGCAGGAAAGAGAAAAATAACATATATAAACAAATGTTAGTTTACTATTTTTTAAAAAAATCTGTGTAACAAAAATATAACTCAAGTCATCACTATGCTATACAAATAAGGATTGCTACAAGAAATACTGTCAAAATGTTAACTCAGTTAACTGGTTCATTTATATTTAAACCTCTGATCATCATACAAACCATTTACCATTTACAATGATGCTGAACCACTGTTATTATATTACACAACATCCATATACACACCATGTACATTAGGATGTTTTAAGACTATACTGTCATCATAATATTTATTTAAAGGCATTAAAACTGTGTTCACATGCATGTTTCTTTGCTCATAAGGGCAACACTTCAGCTATAGTTACAGGCTTCTCAACAATCAAGTATGAAGTAAAGCAGTGCTCAGATTAATCAGGCGTTATAAATTAGTGCAGACCATGATTGTTTTAGTTATTGACTGACAGACAATTAATCAATAATACAAACAGGATCTATCCATATTGGCAATCTGTAAATCACTGTACATTATATCAGGTCAAAGATCTAGGATAAGATAACGGTGTCGTCACAAGGCAGCAGCTGGACTGAACACACACACCTGAAACTCAAGTACAAAAAGTCTCACATCTTCACAGCAGTTTGGAGCCAAAACAAACAGAATAAGGGACACGAGTAAAACATTACATTTAGCTACATCACTAGATGCATTTATAGTGCATACTACATTGAAACACAGTGAATATGTGACTTGGTGTAGTGCTATACAAATCAGTAGTTTTACAGTACAGACCCACAGAGTGTCATTTCAATTTTTTACCATGTTTACTCCGAAGTACAATGATGCATGCACAAACCACATCGCACCCATCTGCCTCAATTTTCTGTTATAGTATAACCCACCTTTAAATTGTATCAAAAATGGAACTTTAATTTCACAGCCATGGTTCACATGACAATAAACTGTACATGTTTACCGTCTTATAAGCATTTAATGTTTTTGAAGGTGTATTACCACATAAATCTTCATGCCTAAATTACTCTACTACTAAACTGATTGTAGAAGTTAAATTGAAGCAAAAATCTAGAGAAAAGTTCAGAAACTGTTTTGGAAAGGAGCATTTTAGTGCTGTCTGTTTACAGCAAAACAATGTCCAGTGCTCAAAATATGCAACAACTGATAAAACAGCAATTTCAATGTCATCAACATGTTTTAGAAGAAAAACACAACAATAAAATCTGTAATCAGGAACTAACAAGTTTTTGCAGCTGTAGAATAATGGTTGATTTAGTTTGGAAACCAACCAAAAACATAATTTTAAAAGCATTTCATGCAAGTTTAACATGCAGTCACAAGCATTTACATGTTTTCTTCTTTTCCTTTGGGCTGTTCCCTTCAGGGGTCGCCACAGCAAATTATCTGCCTCCGTCTCACCCTCTGCATCTTCTTCTCTCACACCAACTACCTTCATGTCCTCCTTCACCACATCCATAAATCTCCTCTTTGGTCTTCCTCTAGACCTTCTGCCTGGCAGTTCCAACCTCAGCATCCTACTACCGATATATTACATGTACTGTATGCAAACTGTCCTGTTTTAGAGGAGGACTTCCTCAATTTCAATTTTATTGTACAATTCACAGTGCAAAACTGAACTCAAACACTCCTCCTCTTCTGCCTTATTCACAGTGCAAACAAAAACACAAATAAAGTGAGGACAATTCTGTTTCAGAATGACTGACTGACTCTACCATCAGCACTTAAATATTACAGTATTTCTAAACCACAGTTCAGACAGGGGACATTACAGAATCTGGAGTGTCTATTCTGTTGACACAGTATATCCATAACCTGTCATGGTCAAAACCACTTTTGTACAATAAGAATGTAACCTTCATAAGCCCTTTCACAAGGTCCTTGATATACCAGTTTTTTATTACAGTGACCAGTGCACTGTGCATTAGAACATATCTGAGGAAAGAACACATATCTATACTGTGTAATGATCCATTGTTGGCACTGATTAATGAAATACTGTCTCCTGCACATGTAGGTCATACACTGGTGCCCTTTTGCTTGAGGGTGGTGATTTTCAGCATAAACCTTCTTGTGCTCCGGCGGTAGCGTGGCTGTGTGAAGTAAAACAAAATAGGGTCCAGAAAGCTATTCATGCTGGCAAATGGCCTTGTGCTCTTATAGATGATTGAGAACAAGTTCTTGGTTTCGCAGGCCATACCAGGCAGACTGCGCACCAGCAGGTACATGGTTTTCGTGAGGTGAAATGGTAGGAAGCTGATGCAGAACACAACTGCCACCACAATGATCATCCTCACCGCCCTGTCTCGTTTCTCTCCAGTGGCCACAGAGACACCCTGGTAAGAGACAGGGCGGCAGAGCAGATAGGCCATCCGGCAGTAGCACACCATCACACCCAGGAAAGGCAACACGAAGCCTAGGAAGGTGAGAGCCATGCCGTATGGATAGTACTGGACAGAATGTCTCGGAGGGCTTAAATCATAGCATACTGTGCGGTTTCGCTGGATTCCTGTTGCAGCAAAGTGGAAAGTTGGTGCACAAAGGAGGGTGACCACCAGCCACACTCCTCCGCAGACACACCACGCCAGCTTTCGACCGCCTTGTTTGTGCCACATGGCGAGAGGATGGCAAATACCAACATAGCGCTGCACACTGATGCAGGTGAGGAAAAGGATGCTGCCATGTAGATTACTAAAACAAAGAAAACAGGAAAGAAAACATAGATGAGTTTAAAGGCCACACAATGCATCCTGCCTATGACACTGTCTTGTATTATTTACACTTGCATGTTGTTGATACATATACTAACAGTCAAAAGTTTGGACTCACCCACTCCTTCAGTGGTTTTTAGAATTTTCAACATTAATCTTGTATATTAATCTTGATGACATTCAACATTCAACTGTGAAAGAACATGTATGGAATTGAGCTAGAAACAAAAAAATGTTGGACAACTCAGAACATTTTCTGTATGTTAGATTATTTTAAAAAGCCACACTTAGCTTTGAGGACAGTTTTGCATGCTCTTATCAGATTCAGGAGGTAGTCACCTGGAGAAGTTTTCACATCATAGGTGCGTCTTGTGAAAAGATAATTTATGCCATTTCTTGCCTTCTTAAAGGCGCAGTCTACAATGTTGGGAAACTAGCTAGTTGCCAGTTGTTTGTGGACCAATATAAATTATTAAACAGGTGACCTGACAGTCAATGTGGCTTACAACCTCACAGTTGTCAAACTATGTCTGTTCTTTTCTTAGCTGTATCAGATGTTGACGGAATCTGAAATGCAGACTGCCTCTCCTCAGTCATTCAGGGGTTAGATAAGCTACAGTTGCTAGCTCTGTATTAGCTACCACTACAACTGTTTCAAGTCCATGACTGAATGCTCATGCACCTATCAGGATGTAAGCTGTGTTGACTGGCATATCGTCTGTCTAATAATTTATAGCAGACAACAAATGATCTGTTAAGAGCTAGATTGCCAACATTGTAGACTGCACCTTTAATGTGATTTAGACCACCACTTGTGCAAGGGTGGGTACAGAGTCAACAGCCCTATTAGTGCTGCTACAACTACTGTACAAATCCAAATAATGGCAAGAAACACTGAGTTAAGTAAAGAGAAAAGACAGTCCATCATTACTTAAAGAAATGAAGGTCAGTCAATCTGAAAAATCTCAAGAACTTCGAATGTGTCAATAAGTGCAGTCCGAGACTGGTAATTCAAATAAACGTGCAACAGCTGTAGCTCTTGGTCTTCTGTTCCTCAGACACTCCTCATAGAACCAGCAGCTACTTTGGATAATCTAAAATACAAAACATGTCCTGAGTTGTTTTACACTTTACTGCATAATTCTATATGTGTTCTTTCTCAGTCTGGATATATTTAGTATTAATTTACATTTTTAAAATAATTTTAAAAAACACGGTAGAAGATGGTGTGCCCAAACATTTAACCACCAATATACCGGTAATACTTTCTCTTTAAAACCATTACATATTTCATATCTGTACTTACAGTGATGTGTGTGAACTATGTTAGGTGACAAGTAATTTCTGTTCTCTGTTTTTACAGCATGTTTCTGACTGTATATATATGTACTCTATATGTTTATTCAAAAGATAAAAGTTGAGTCAAACTGTGACACAATAGCTGGGTTGTATTGTGACAAGGTGGTTTTGTTACTTTATAATCCATATAACGTATATAAAACATATGTCACAGGTCTATGTGTCAGATTGTAGGAGATTTGTAGGATGGTTTTGTGGTGGGAAAGTACTGAATCCAAAGAAAAACATATTAGCCAGCAGAGTAAGACCTTACATATACAAAGTCTCACCTGTAGAACTGAAACCTGACCAGTTTACAGGCAAATTCCCCAAAGGGCCAGTAGTCATGACTGGCATAGTTGTAAATGAGCAGGGGAAGCGACATTACATACAGGAAGTCAGCGATGGCCAAGTTGAGCATATAGATGTTACTGCAGGACACATTGGGCCGTGTCCTCCATATCTTTAGAATAACAGCAGCATTGAGAGGAAGAGCCAACAGGAAAACCAATGTGTAGACAGCAGGCAGTAAGATCCGTTTAAAGTCCTCCTTATAGGTGCAGCGGGCGATCCCAGACGAGCTGATGCCGGTGAAGTTATCTGACATGTATGGCTCTGTGGGCTGGGCTTCAGTGGAAAGGAAATCCAAAGAAATCCTTCCTGAGATGAGCGTTTCTGTAGAAAAGGAGTCGACAGAATGTGGCATTTTCACATCCTGGAGAAGACACAGGAGAAGAGAAGGGAGATTAGACACGGTGTCTAAACTGAAATATAAAACAGTCTTCAATGTTCCACTGCTTGCATGATCAAAACAGCTGTTGGCTTTATTAAAATATAATTCTTTGTTTGGTTGGTACTGTGTCTGAACAGGTAGTTTATTCACTTAATTATCAGTGGGAGGGTTTTTTTTGCATAATATACAACAAAACAATCAGAGTTCTGTGTGCCATTCCCTTTATGACTTGTCAGTGTGATGGTATTCTGGAAGTGGAAGTCTCCAACCATGCAGGGGCGAGGGAAGTGTGCCAGTGCGGTTGTACTTAGATTATCTCACAAAAGTGAGTACACCCCCCACCCAACTTTCTGCAGATATTTAATTATATCTTTTCATGGGACAACACTGAAGAAATGACACTTTGACACAATGAAAAGTAGTC
>JAQQAE010006467.1:0-16665 GCA_029823295.1 Pseudamia nigra
CAAGTTATTTCTGTGACCATTGTGGGTTTTTCTGTCATTTACAGAGGGGTTCCAACAATTTTATCCACGTCTGTATATCTTATTTTTGTGATTTCTTGGTCAAAAATATTCCTGCAAGAGATTCAGCAGTAGCAAACTTTGCACAATTTTTAAAAAAGCTTCATGTGCTGCCCTTTGGTGATTCAGTCTAATCAACTTGGCATTTTGTATTATGCTTAGGAAACACTGCATGGATATAAAAACTCTCCAATCTCACCATGAACACTTGACAGATAAAACAGGGGAAACACTGCACTTCCTGCATTTCCTCCATTTTTGATAAAGCACCACTTTGGATTTCCACAGTAGCAGTTCCTCATGTGTCAATGTACCAAGAACACACAGACCAAATTAGCCTGGAGAGACACTGTAAGGCAAAAAAAATGTATATGGCAAAAAGAGAAATGTGGAGTTGAGGGACTGTGAACTAAAAATGAAGAAATCTGACGAGTTTCCAGGGATGCTTCAGGGTATAAAGTAAAATAATGTCTAGCTCAGACTGCAGGGGTTCTGGATCTGGTCTTGGTGGTTTGGTCTTGATGGATGGAGCGTCATGTTGACTGAAATAGCTCAGCTGCATGTTGGTCATTTCTGTTTGGCAATGGCTCTGTAGATTGCAAAACCCAAAACGGCAACCGCAGCCGAGCCTAGCGCCACTCTCAGCCAGAAGGATGTGTTGCTCATGTCCGAACCATTCAGGTGACTGGAGGAGGACGGAGAGAAAATCATTATCAGGCTGATAAATACATTTATTTAACCAGTAAACTTTGTGATTTAACTGCTGTAGTTAATACATATAAATAGCAACATTTATAGGTGGATGTGGCACAGCATTTCACCTCCTGCTTTAAAATCCTCAAATCTCCTTAGGCTCATTGTCTAAAATAAAACAATATTGAAGTGGTCCAACCAGAGGTATTTGTTCTATCTATGCACCTCAAGGAATCAACTAAACATTACTCATTTCCCAACAAGGAACTGAAGCCATTGTCTCTATTCAGATCAACTAGATTTACTTAAAAACAGACAATTGTAAGTCTTTTACTGCAGCTTTTATCGGGTAATTTTGTCACAATGTGAATAATGTATTAAAGCAACAAAGTCCCAAGGGAGCTGTTCATGGCACTGAATGATTCTGAAGACTGACTGATTTGAAGAGCACCTCAGATCCCTGTTGGAGAGGTCTGTCTGATGTCAAGGTGTACAAGTGCAAATGCAGCAATTTTGATTTTTGTGGGTGGGACTGTTTTAGTTGGCAAAGTACTAAAGCAAGAAACCCTCCCCATGTGGCTCTGTACTGTTCCTGCCATACAACTAAATGTGCATCCAAACCCTGCTCTGAGCCTCTTGCAACGTGTGCAGCTAACACAATTAAACATCTTTTAACAGCTCTATGCACTACACAAAATACTTCTTAAAATAAAATAAGCAGTATTTTGTTGATGTGGAACGTACGGGTACACAGCTGCCCAGGCGAGCTTGGTATAGATGTTCTTGCTGGTGGAGTCGAGGGTGGAGAAGGGCAATGGTGGAGGCAGGCGGTGTTTATAACAGAACTCAGCTGGCGTCATCCCATGGAGCTGCTTGACCTCAGGAAGATCCACTTTGGAAGCTACTAGCACACATGGGATACTGCTCTCCATGTAGTGTTGCTGAGAAAAAAGCACAACAGTAAAGAGAAAATCAGTCAGTTAAGGGAAAAAAGGTGAGTGTGCTTAACAGTGAGCAGATCTGACAATGAAAACAAGTGTAACTGCTGGCTTTCTCAAGCTAAATCTGGACAGCACCACCAGTCACTCTGCTCCAAACCTGTGAGGTGTGGTTTAGGTGTGCAATTTTACCAGCTGTTTATGAATGAAAGAAAAAAAAAACAAAACAAAATAATCAAGAAAATGAACTAAAATTAACAAATTATGAAGAAAATTGACAAAATAATCCACAAATGAACAAAAAGAATCAATAAAAATGCAAAAATAATAACAAAAATGACAAGAATAACTAAGAATGTGAACAACATAAAAAAATGACCAAAACAATCAAGTAAATGAATAAAATGACCAAAAAACAAAGAATGAACAAAATAAGCAACAAAACAAACTAAAATGAACAAATTGTGAAGAAAAAGAACAAAATTTCCACAAATGAACAAAAATAACCAATAAAAACTGACAAAATAGCAACAAAAATGACCAGTATAATTTAGAATGTGAACAAAATAAGCAAGAAAATAAACAAAAATGAATAAAATAATAAAGGAAATGAACTGAAATAAATAGAAAAAGAACAAAATAAAAGAATTTTCCAAAAATGGCCATATTAAGAATGAAAAATAAAATAAAAACAAAATGGAAAAAATTAACAAATTATCATGAAAATTAACAAAATAATTGACAAATGAACAGAAATAAACACAAAATGGACAAAATACTAACAAAAGTGAAAAAAAAGCAACAAATGGACAAAATAACACACAAAACAAACAGAAACACAAGAAATTGACAAAATAACAAAAATGAGCAGAATAATTAAGAATATGATCAATATCAGCAACATAAATTGATTGATTGATTAATTGATACTTTGAGCCCACAAAAAAAAAAACAATCCACAAAATAAATGAAAACAAATAGAATAATCAAGAAAACATAAATGATAATTAGGAAAACAAACATAATAAGCAACAAAATTTTAAAAAGTAAATAAGAGAGGAAATAAGCAGAAAATGAACATGTGTGTCATTATTTGGGTAAAGTGTGTTAGAAGCTAATAAGTTGTAACAACCAAACTCACAAAATACTGACAAAAAAGCAAAGCATGAAATCAGTCAGTTTAACTGTAAACAAATGCACATTTTATTATATTGAACAGAACACCCCAAACTTTATAAGCTCAAAGCTTTAGGCCCCTTTCATCAGTAGGCAGTGCTTTTAATGGTGCTAATCGCCTATCTTGTACCTAATCATCAAGATACAGAAAACCCAGAGTCAAGCCTGTCATTACCTTATGAAAACCAAATTCGGCTTCATAATGGAGGCCCCAGGAGCCCCATTTAATCACACACTGGAGCGGGGTAATCTAGGTGAATGCTGCAAACAAAAAACAGTATCCCCGTATTAACTGAATGGATGTCCAAAACCCTGCTGGGACTGACCTTGTATATACTGGCACAGTAGTTGAAGGAATGCGGGTCACTGGTGTCATACATCAGACAGGCCACATCACAGGAGGCATCTGATGCCTTCAGGAACTCTGCCTCTACGTCCACCTCGTTGAGCTGCACAGAAAACACAATGATGACAGTCAGGCTAAAGCCAGAGTAGGAGCTGAAGAGTCAGTATTACAGTCTGGATGGGAGCGACTTACTATAAGGTACTTTTCCTGGTTGCCAACCTGGACAGTGTTTATGGCATAAGGGGAAAAGGCACTGCTGGTATTTCCCGTATTCTGTAGAGGGTGAAGAAGACAGGCATAACATCACAGCTCAGAATGATTCATTTTTAAGTGGTGTATGTTTATTTTGAATTGACAATGCAACATTTGACATGGTTGGGTACTAGAACATGTCTTACCGCAATGTTGCGACCTAAGAAGCTCTGGAGGAAAGCACTCTTTCCAGTCCCCTGTGGTCCGATCACTTTGCACAGAAACACTGACCGCTGTGTTTGGCGCTTTTCCAGGTCCACCTCTTTTTCACGTGTCACTGCACATATGGAAAAGCAACTACAGTTTGCAAGCTACAAGACAGCTCAACACCCGCCTTACTGAAAATTATAGATATCTGAATTTCATTACTCAATGGCTCAAATTTCCCTATTCAATATGGAAAATTTGCACATGCTCATCTGCTTAGGTGAAGTTTAAGTACGTAGCTGGCTTTGTGCTGGGAACTGGCTGTATAACTCCATTACTAAAGCTAGTTGTCTACATCCATGATAACTGCTTGTACACAGATTCCAACACTAACTTGATGCAAATATGTGAACATGTTAGAAATCTTCCACATTAACCCACAGACAAGAGGTAACAATGTCAGACTGTTCAGTATTAACTAGAACAGGGGTGTCATTGCCACAAAGGGCCGAGACGCTGCACATATTCTTTCCAACCAGTCTCTTTGGCAGGTGATTTCACTGGATTCCTTCCACTGATTGCAGTTCAGTGAAAACACCTGCTTTAGTGAGTGGCTGGAAAGAAAACCTGCAGTGTCTCGGCCATTTGTGGCAATGATTGGACACCCCTGAACTAGAAGGTCAGACAAAACATCCATTAGTGACAATCTGAGTGAAGTATGCATATTTTTTACAAGAGCGTAACTAAGTTTTGAATAGACATGCTTCTCCTTCAGTGGTTTTACTTCATTTTTATTGTTTTCAACATTGTACATTAATGCTGAGGTCATCCAAACTGTGCAAGAACACCCATGAAATTATGTAGTAAACAAAAAAATGAACATATTTTATATTTAAGACTGTCCTTAGTATATAGAGCATTCTCTCATCAGATTCATGATATTGTGTCCTGGAAGTTTTCAAAGCAGAAGTGTGCATTGTCCAGAGTTAATTTGTGCAATTTCTTGCCTTCTTAATGTGCTTTAGACCAGACATTCCCAAACAATGGGTCAGAACTCACAGGTGGGTCACAGGAGAATTAATTGGAAAGAAAAAACACAGAGTGTAATTTGTTTCAAAATGTGTAAAGATTTATACTTTTACATTTAAATTGACTTAGAAGTAGTAAATACTAAAGAAGTTGGTAGCGACATGGGTTAACTGTAACATAAGATTTCATCACTTTTTCCTTGATATGAGTTATTGTGCATTAATCGCGTTAAAAATTTTAATCTAATTAATTATGCAAATGGTTTAATCTGGATTAATGCGTTAATTCTGACAGCGCTAAATAAAATTATTACTGTATTTTCCGGATTAAAAATCGCATTTTTTTGCATAGTGTGGCGAGGGGAGTGACAAATACATCTGAGCGACTTGTATTTTGAATAAACTCGACTATAGGGTGTTTGTACACCGACAGCCGCTAGAGGACACGAGCCGCGAGCTGTCCCTTCTGGCGCGCTGCGCGTTTGACTCGCATTCCTGAACAGATGCGACCTGTTCTGCAGAGTGACTCATACACATTTTTTTCTTCGTCATTATGCATTTTTTGGCTTGTGCGACTAACATACCGCAGCGACATATCACCCGGAAAATACGGTCACTATCAACCCCTGCGCTTAAGATTTGTGAAGATCTGTGCTGCTTCCTGGCTCTAAATTTAAAGCATGCATAGACGCATATACGTACACGGTTCATCCAATTCTTCTCAAAGACAAACGCAAATCAGAGTAAATCTACTGGGCAAAAGTGACTGGAAACAATTAAATTAATAATCCTTCTGTAACTGGCAGAGAGTGATTGAAGTTTGATTTCCTCCCTTGTCCCTCTCATCACACACATAATTCATTCTTCCCTCATCACTGGAACTGTTCCCTCATCCCTCAAAACAGCTGCTATCACACCAATAATTAAGAAACCTGGTGGAGATCCCAATAATCTCCATCCTATCTCTAACCTCGCATTCTTTTCCAGGATCCTTAAATAAACTGCTCTGTCTCAGCTTCATACCCATGTACCCTGCAATAATCTCTACGAACAGTTCCAGTCTGGTTTCCGCTCACTACATAGCACTGAAACAGCATTGGTCAAAATTACAACTGATTTCCTAACGGCAGCTGATTCTGATATTCTATCCATCCTCATCCTACTTGATCTCACTGCAGCAATTGACACCATTTCACACAGCATCCTCCTGGACAGACTCAGACTGGCACATCTGAACTGATCATTAGCACTGTTTGTACTGCTTCTTCTGCTTAGTGCACTTTCACAGTGTTTTAAATTGTAAGGTGTCATGAAAAGCTCAATTAAATAAAAAATATTATTATTATTAAAGTTTTCAGGACAAAGAGACCATCTTTGTTTTCAGAGAGTGCTGGAAGGCACTGAAGTTCAAGTTATCATCTATTTTGCAACACAATGTAATACTTTTTCGCTCAAATGGTCAGATGTAGCTGCAGTCTAACACATACCTGTGATTGCTGTAGTCTGGGACTCCTGTTCAGTGAGGACTGGATAGCCTAAGTATCCCAGGTGCTCGAGGCAGCGATGCATGTCGAGATATGCAGAAAGCCTTCATGTGAAGGGATGGATAGTTATACACCTGACATTTCAGCATTATTTTTCCTGCACAAAAGAAAACTCAATGAAATACTTACATCCACTGGCAAAGGTAGCCATGATTAGAAATATAACCCTCGTCTGTAGTCGGGACAGTCATGTAGACCTCTGCACCCCATGGCATGTAAGGACATACGCAAAATAGGTTCTTGAGCTCTGCTGGTGAAAGAGCAGAGTCTTTGTCCTAAGAGGAAAAACAGGCCATTTCTTTAAAACATGAAAATCCTTTCGAATATAACAACTCAAGTAGAAAACCAACAGCTGCTAATACAATTTAAAGAGTATTCAAACATCTGGCTAAAGGGAAAGTACACAGTGTAGGAGTATTTTACTTATTTTATCTTGTCTAGGAAGAATCTTTAACCCTAATACTTCAGGATGGATACTCACTTCATCATACTTGTCAAAGAGTCGTTGGAGAAACTGGTGTCCTCCATGATTAAGCTCTGTGGTACAGCCAACAGGAACACGCAGTCTGACAACAGACAAGCAGGAGAATGTCACAGAATACAAAGCTTTGAAAAATACATATATTTAACAGCAACACTGACAGACACATGATCATCATTTCACATACTCAGGGTAAAGGTAATCATCAGTCAGCTCAAGGTTGTCATCATAGCCAAATTTTCGAAGGATGGTCCATGTGGTTTCATGTCGACCTCTCTGGATAAATAATGTATTGAGAAACAAGAAACCTGAAAAGGATGACAGATAATCCTCAGCCATTTTGTTCAGTGTAGTTTTAAGAATGTGGTTTACAGTTCATCCATTTGTTCATATTTTTTTTTTCCTTTACCATTGAGGGTTAGGCCATTGTCTTGCACCCCATCGCTGGTGTTCTTCCAAACTACTGTCTTCACATCTTCTAAGGCTTGAGGTGCCAGAGGATTCCCAAAACAAGACTTCTACATGTACAGACATGTTTTTTGTTACAGCAAACAAATGCTTTGAATACAGTATTTGAAATGGCTGAAAAACATGATGTCAAGTGTCTAAAAGCTGCACCTGAAAGCTGTTTAGTTCAGCGTCACTAAGAATGCGGTCATTATCCTGGTCTGAAATGTAGAATACTCTGCTGAGGGCTCGGACACACAGAGGTTTTAGCTGAGGAGAAATAGAAAGCAGGATCATGAACTCAACATTCATCTGAATCCATTCTGTAAGTTAAAGAGGGTTGGGAACAGACAGCCAAGTCAAGCCATAATCGGAGGTCCATCTTAAATTAAAAAAATATCTGACCTGTTTTTCCTCAGGGTCGTAAAGAGGGGCAGTTGGGTGGAGAACTGCCTTCTGTGCATAGTAAAACAGCTCTGAAATATTCTTCAGGTTCTTTGCTGAGCACTGTAAAAAAAAAAAAAAACTAAGAACTCTTATCTACATAATCTAAAAGTCAAAAGTGTTGGTGTGTCAATATTTGCATGAAACGCAGAAACCATTCAGGTTTAAGTTAAGAGTTGCATATACTGGATAAGACTGAGCATTCAGACTCACCTCGACGCATGTCTCAATCTCTGAGAACTGATTCATAATGGGAAGAATGGTTTCCATTGAGCTCCCACAGCGCAGATCAGACTTGTTTCCCACGAGTATAATAGGAATCCTGTAATAACATGAGGAGGACAGGTAACTCAACAGCAGCATTGTGACATGTTGAATAAAAATACAATATAAAAAGGACTGATCGCACATACTCTACCAGCCAAAAGTTTGGATATACCTCCGAAATCAGTACTGAAAACATCCAAACTTTTAAAGTGCATATGACAGGAAAAATACATTTTTTGTCATCGTCACAACACATCAAAAGCATATGAACCACATATGACGATTGATCAAATGTCAACTCACAAACCAGGAATTTATTACCGGTAATCTTGAATCGAGCGCCAGGAAAAATGTGATTGCTTCCAGAAAACCAGGTCAACCGGATATGCCGTCACTAACAGAGACTGTTTCTGTCAGCTGCCAGCTATTTCTATTGGGTTTTGGTTATTGGTGTCTGAATTTCGACTGGACGTGGTGGGTTACCAGTCATGCCTGATTGTTGTGTGGCTGACTATTGTTCAAACACTCACAAGGGCGGTCTTAGTTTATTTAGATTTCCCACAGACGCCGATCTTTTAAAGAAATGGAGCGTTCACTGCTGTGCAGTGCTCACTTCACGGATGAAAACACGAAAATACACAGTTATATACAAGGGCTGCTGCATTCATCATGGTGTTACGGCCTGAATGGAAGAGAATGTTGAGTGATTTTATAGTTGTTGGAAATATATCAAACAGATTTATCAAAATATGGAGTTTAATTGACATTGGAGCAACTTTTGATGAGAAAAATCAAAGGTAAGACACTTTGTCATCATCGCTGGGTTTTGTTGATATGATTTTTCTGTATTGTTGGTCTGTTTTCTGTGCGGTTTTGAAAGCTATATACATACGGTATTTTTCGGACTATAGGGTACACTTAAAATCCTTTAATTTTGTCAAAAATTGACAGTGCGCTTTATAGTCTGGTGTGCCTTATGTAAGGATTAATTCTGGTTGTGCTTACTAACCTCGAACTTTATGTGGTACACGGTGCTAAAAAAATCTGTCAAAATGTTTTAGTACAACTTTGGTAAGCTATGAAGCTGCACCGCTTGTAGGAGCATTACGGTAATCAGGAGCCTTGTGGAGTGATACCTACTGTGCTTCGGCAACAACATAATAGGCCATCAGTCATGCAGCAGAACATGGGAATAAGTGAACTAAACTAATTTGGTCCTTGCCATCATTCCGGGTGGATTAACCAAAGAATTCCAAACGCTAGATATTGGTGTCAACAGGCCATTCAAAGTAAAATTGTGAGCTGCGTGCCACATGTGGCTCTTTAGACCTTCCCCAGTGGCTCGTGTGGCTTTGTCCAATGATGGAACAAATTAATATATCAAAATGAACAAAAAGAGCTGAATCAAATAAAAACAAAGAAGGAACTACATAGTGAAGAACAATTAAGACAAAACTGATGAAAATGATCTACAATGAACAAGAATAAATGTAATAAATGATCAAAAATTTAAAAAAAAATTTGAAAGAAGCAAAATTATTAACAAAATGATGACAAAAGTAAATCTTGCAAGACTAAGACAAACTTGGGCAAAGTAATCAGGAAATAAAACAAAAATTACACAAGCAACTAAAATAACAACTCAACTGAATGAAAATGGAATAACAAAAAATAAAAAAACAAATATAAACAAGAAAATGAACAAAAATAATCCTGGAAATAAAACAAAATTCTCAATAATGAATAATATAATTAAGGAGATGAACAAATCAAAATAATCAACAAAATTAACAAATTTATAACAAAAAAATGAACAAAATAAAATAATAACCATATTGGTGTTAACATTTTGCCAAGTAAACCATACATTGTATGTCATCTCATGTGATTGTGTGAAGGGTTGGAGTATGGGCAGAATTGACGTCAGCTAAATGTCAGGGTCAAAAATCAAACTTGCTCATATCATGTGTAAAACATCCGTCTTAGCTAAACCTGCCTAGTTTATGGAACTGCTTTTATTTGTTTCCTGAGACTTGTCCTAAAGAAGTTATATGCAACTAACAAAAGTGTGATTTTACAATTTTAGCTCCTCTCATTTCTCTGTTTCTTCCCAAACATTTCTCCTCATTTTTATATGTTGATTCATGATACAACATTTTTTAAAATTAAAGATATTAGTATTAATGCATACTTTTGTACCAAGTGATAAAATTTGGGATTCATAAATTTGTAATATGTGTATCTTGCTGTTTAAATTTAGTAAGTGTGTACTGATATTGTGTACATTTTTGTGTAAATATGTTAATAATAAAACCTCATTATGTTTTATTCAAGTATTAGTTCAGTCAGAGTGATGCTGCACAACTGGAAAATTTTTGTTGTAAAACCAAAAGTTTTAAACATTTTTTCTTCAAAACTTAACAACAGCATAGTTTGACATGTTATTAAACATGTATCAAACCTTTTGCTCAAATTTTTTATTGGGAACCGCAAATTATGCTGCTTTGCATAAGGCGGGATTAAATAATGTAGTTTTGTGTTGCTGTGCAACAAGATACATTTTGTATCAACTTTCACTGAATTTTTTAAAGGAATTTTGAGTTGTTGCACTTTAAAATATATACCAATACCAACTAAAATATGTAACAAACAAACGTAACATAATTAGTTGCTAAATTATAACATTCTGAACGTGGAATGGCTGCCACACAACTGCCTTAATTCTGCCCATATTTGTTGTGGCTCTAAACAATTAAAAAAAAAAAAAAATCCAAAAATGACTTTCTGGATAGTGAAGGTTACAGAACCCTGCCCTATGTGAAAAGATGACATGCAAGCAATAAGAAGTGAATAGTTCAACAGCACAGCAGAGACAAAACTACGCACACGTCATAAACTAATACATACTTGTTCCCTTTGTCTGCATTTCCATTTACTAAAGGTATCCATTTAGTTTTGATCTGAAAACAAGACAGCACATATGGAAGGGATTTAAAGCACTTGCTAAATATGATATTAAAAAGTATACAAAACATAACAGGAGCAGGGTTTACTACCTTGTCTATCGTGTCTTCACTGGTGACGTCATAGACTACACACACAACATTAGCCTGTACAGACAGAAGAAAAGATGTGACAAAGATAAGGCACAAGAATGTACTTTTAAGTCCATTAGTTCTTAATTAAAGTTCTTGCGTAGAATACATGTAACCTGTGACTTCAGGATATGAAGATAAACTTAGAGCCTTTTGTAGCATATGGACAAAGACATAACAGGAAACAAGATGGAACATTAAGTAGAGAAGGAAGAAACAAACGTAAAAATGACAAGAGTGCTCAACACACTTCTGCTTTCAATGTGTGCCCTTGGCATCTTAGTGGCACATAAAAATGTACATTTTCTCTACAATGGAATTACATGTTTGAAAAGCATTTTTTAAAAAAAGGTGTCTGAGCTGGAACGTGTCCTCACCTTAACAATCTCATCTCGAAGCACGTCATCACTTTGCTCTTTTTCTGTTGGGGTTAAGGACGAACATAAACAAGCTTTCAAGGCACGACGCAATGAGACCCATATGCACCATATCTGGTGTCAATAAACCGCACACAGCAGAAGGCTAAATGATAATGCCGGTGCTAAGTGCCAGTCTTCAGGTTGTGTATGTTACCTGAGTAATCCACTATGTGTGTCGGCACCTTCTCTGGAGTCACATCAGCAGGGATGGTAATCTCTTCAGCTCTAGGGGGAACCTGTTAAGATTGCAGAGCACAGTTTGCATGCTTGGGTGCCAATTTGCCATGTTGGGAAGTGTCAGCAACTGCGCATAAGTAAAACAAGCAACAAAGGACAAGGCAAATCTAACTGTGGCCATAATTAGCAAACAGCTGCCAACACAGGGTACAAAATGCAGATTGTGGGCCACATGACAGATCTGTAGCATCCTTGCAATAAACATTATGCTTAAATTAAATCATGAAGCTTACCTCTTCAGGGAACTCCTCACCAACTAAAGACATGATGAGTGAAGTCTTCCCCACCTTGGCTATAAGGAAATGTTATATAAAGGATTGAAGGAGCTGTACACACACTGAAAACCTTGATTTGGCTTGAATAATGAGGTAATGTACTAATAACAGAAATTAGAATAAGTATAATTACGTAACTACTTATTACAGTAAAAAGTGGTTAAATCTAAAACCTAGCTCATGCAGTGGAGTGAGTTTGTGGTAAAGAAGCATTTTAAATGAACAAATCGTTTCTTATACTTGTAAGTTGCCTGAAAAGTCAAGTTACTACGACCGACTACATAAAAATCTATCTGAACTATACAGAATACTAGGCCAATATTACTCAACGAGGAATAATGTGAACCCTAGACATTTCTATCCTGTCAGGGCAACTGCACTGATAGTTTCTGACCCTGAATAAACCAGTGAGGAGCTAGTTTCCTTACGTTGGCTTGCAGTTAATTATTATTACCACATTTCACTTCGTCGACTAATAGCAATAATCTTATGGAATAAAGTTGTAATGCTAAAATTTCCACTCAGCATAATCTCCTTTTCATCGAGGCGGAAGAAGGCTGTGTGATGTTATTTCACCTACCGAGGGACGACAGCTGATCATTTAGTCTGAGCCTGATAAATAACTGAATGAAAGCATGTTCACTACGACTAAATGTCAAACTTCAAGCGAACGTTAGGAGCAAAGTTATTCTGCGAGTTGTTAGCATGGCATAAATTTGATTGAGGAAAATGCTTTGTGTGTATGTACTGTTAACGTAGTGCAGGGATACCAATTCCCCCCTTAACACATTTGTCACCATATCACTAGAAATACCTGATGTAACGTGAGCTACAAGTAAGTGAATAAGTTAGCTAAACAGCTAATGTTTGCTAGTCTTTTAGCTTGTGGCCAGCTGTGTGTGTGAGACACTTACGTTCCCCCAGTAAAAGTATCCTGACGTCTTGCTTCATATTTACTTTGTTTGGACAACAATCAGACGCAGCGCAGGATTACAGTAGCATTTATCTTTCATTTGAATGCCAAATGTCTAGCTAAAATCAAATGTGCGCCTATGCACAGCGGTGTATACCCAAGGTGAAACCATATCTTTCCGGTTCACAACGTAGACGGTGAAAACACGCCCTCTGCTGGACAAACCAACACACTGCAGCTGTTCAATTTTTCAGTTTTTCTTTTCAATTGCTGTATGAAAGTGTGACAGATTTTAACAGAGTATTTTCAAAGCATACAGCAAGTTATTCTTTATTTGCAAAAAACACAGAATTGTTTTAGTAAATAAAAAATGACCAGAAGAACTGACCTTTTAATTCAGGCATAGGACAAATCACTACTCCTTGACTGAGTAATGGTCTAAGTCCATCCATTCCATTTCCCCTTAATCCTCGTGAGGGTCAGGGATACTGGAGACTATCCCAGCTAACTTGAGTGAAGGCAGGGTACACCCTGGATGAGTCACCAGTTCATCACAGGGCTGACAAATAGAGACAGGCAACCATTCACACTCACATTCATGCCTACAGACAGTTTAGAGTGACCAATTCACCTAACCCCCTAGTGCATGTTTTTGGTTGTGGGAACCTGGAGAGAACCCATGTAGACATGGGGAGAACATGCAAACTCCACACAGAAATCATTACTTAAAGTGTGTGGACTAAAGTAAAACTGAATACTGTATTTGTCAGATTTTCAGTTCAGAAAGAATTGCAGGCAGTTTGAGGATTGTTGATGGACACAAAGGAGAAGGAAAAACAAAGTTATAAGTGTTTCCATGTATCCAGAACTAGAGTGAGAAGCAAGGGGGGAAAACCTTGAAAACAATCAAATTTTCATAGGGGGTTTAATAATACTGACCTCAATTGTATGTATAAAGAAAACACAACTTTCAAAAGTAAATGCTGTTTTGTTGGGAAGGTCAATTAAACTGTTCATAGTTAATGTTTTCATTTTTTTTCAGTAACACAAGCAGAAGTGGGTAGCCCAACACTGTGGTCCTCTGCTCGACTTTTACGATACATACCTATGCAAGCTGTCAAAAGATGTGTGATGCAATGTGAAAACAGACTTTTTGTGCGAAATGAGCCAAAAAACTCAAATGGGACGTGACTTTTTCTCTAAAGTGTACTCCTCTTCTGTCAGGCCTATGAATGTCAGAGCATTTGAAGTGCGTCAGACTGATGCGTTCAGTGATTGACATTGTACTGTATGCAAATTGGCAGTTGAGGTTTGTACTGCTTCTTGCAACAAAATTCCAATGTACTGTAGTATTGCATTTCAGTGCTGTGTATGTAATTATTTTTTTTAAATGTTACAGCCACAATTGATGCATTATATTCACAATATCTCTGTATAAAATATATAGTGCTGTGTGAGCTCTGTGAACTCATACATATGGTACAATTCCAGTAATTAGAACACTGTATCAAATCAGAAAGCCTGGTCACAGATCGCACTGATGTCTGAGAAAAATGGAAACTCAGTGATGTGCACATATAAAGTGAGCACTGCAGATCACTCAGTAGTATCAGATTAAACTACTTTCCACCATAGTCACGACACATTAAGGACTAACTCACATGCTGCTTTTTATTTGAGTCCCAAGACTCTAACGCAGAAAAACAGAGAACAGCACAATAGGATCATTTGTCACCATTTATACACATTTTAACTTGTGGTAAAAAAAAAAAAAGAGACAGAAAACACAAACCAACCCCTGGCTGTATTTTAAAAATTGTACACATAAAAAACTTGTGCAAATATTTCATAACAATCACCCAAAACATAATCTACTTATCTAGAAAAAATTAAAATATAGCTTAAAAAGTGTGACAACAATATGATTACTTCAAATTGCTAAAGCATGAGTGCATGTGAAAGAGTAAAGCGAACTAGATTTACAGTTTATAACTCAGGCAAAGTCCCTGTCAGACCTTGCACCTCCCACAGTAGAATCTCATTGTAAGCCACAGTGAAAAGAAGTGTCCCAGAGGGCGAGAAGTGACACATCTGCAGCGAGTCACTGTGCAGGAAGTCCTGGAACCTGCCGCTGCTCGTTTGGATTAATTTGAGCACTCGCTCTGATAAAAGACAAGGCACAGGGGGAGAAATTATTCATACACATGCTTCAAACTCACTCATAGAATCATTATAGGTTAGATATTAAATGAAATACAGATTCACCTTTTGATCCTACAGCCATGAGCTGATTCTTAGAGGACAGGCTGAAGCATGTGGCCCAGTGGGGTATGGCAATCTTTTTTATAATCTGGATGAAAAAAAAAAAACACACCTTGTGAATATTCTGCAGCATAAATGCTTGTGCAGGTGTAAAAAAGTCATGATGATGTCAGACACAAGTGAAGAAATGAGAAGTGGAACCTGTTTTGTCTCCAGACTGTAGAAGGACAGCTCTTTCTCTATTCCGTATCCAGTATAGACCACCAGGGTAGGGTCTATTGGGCAGAAGGCAGCCAGGCTGGGGGGTGGCTTATCATCCTACAGCACAATGTTTACAGAAATATGAAAACAGACTGCCTGGTAAAAAATATATGTAGTTTCATTCACCATTTTTATTCATTGTTAGATACTATTATTAAAATGCAGGTGTACCCCCGTAAAGGGTGGAGCAGGGAATGTAAGCCAGTCTAGGAGGTTGCATTTCTCCTTTGACCAATCAGCAGTCCACACACTGACGCGTCTGTCCACACTGGCAGCCAACCACAACTCCTTTAAATCCAGTCCAAAACTCTTATTCTGGGGATTCAAAGATAAAATGGTCATATGAATAAAAAAAAACATATGATATACATCAATAGGACTTGGAAAAAGAGTACAACATTATGCTGGTAACATGAAGAAATACTGCTTCAAAATCAAACCTGAATCAAACTAACATAATAATTAGAAATAAGAATGTGTATGGGATAATATTGCAAACCCAGAACATGGTTTTGTCTAAAACAGCAGTTGGCTTTGATGAGAGCTGTGCACACTCAGGCTGACACATACATCTTAGTGTACCTCTGGGCAACAAGATGGACTGGTCCCAGAACACAGATGCACTCTATGGAAAGGGACAGATTTGACTATTTTTCCTACAGATGCTCAGGTCATTTGACGTCTTCCCGAAGATGCTGCACATTTTACCAGTCACTGGTTGCAAGAGCACTTTTATGTTGTGACAGAGATGTAAAAGGGTTAAAAAGCCTGGATCAGTGGTTGGAGGGAAGCTGGACTCACCGGGGGCTGTGGTGGACAGGTGCACTCAGAAGAAACACTATGCCAAGAAATAGTTAAGTAAAGCGAAAAGACAGTGCACCATTATTTAAAAGAACAAAGGTCACTCAATTGGAAAAATCTCAAGCACTTTGAATAGGTCTACACGTGCAGTCGCCAAAACCATCAAATGCTGTGATGGAACTGGGTCTCATGAGGACCATTCCCAGGAAAGGAAGACAAAGAGCTATTGAACCCCTTTTCCAGCAACATATCCAAGAATCTTTATTACTAGGAATTTATTTACCTGGATAAAATAATTCCTGGTAATCTGTGTGATTTGCATTTCCACCACACCCCAAAGATCTGGAAAATATATTCAAATCAGGCTGATGATGTATGGGGGATGCTTTATGCCTCAGCAATACAGATATCTTAAAAATGTATTACCACAAAAATTAGCGAATACCGTAATTTCCGCATTATAAGGCGCACCCAAACGCCTTCAATTTTGTCCAAATATGACAGCGCGCCTTATAATCCGGTGCGCCTTATATATGGACTAATATTGGTTAATCGTGGCTACCGTAGTCAGGGGGCGTTGCA
>JAQQAE010006468.1:0-16663 GCA_029823295.1 Pseudamia nigra
AAAAATTAAAAATGTGACATTTTTGGATGGTGCGCCTTATAATCCGGTGCGCCTTATAGTGCGGAAAATACGGTAGTCATTTTGGGGTTTTTTTTTTTTTTTAGTCATTTTAGATTATAAACAAAATCAACTATTTGCATCATTTTTTGTTGAGGTTTAAGACTGTAGTTCTCCAAAAATATATTGGATGAAGCTACAGTAATTATCTATATAATCAAAATCAGCCCTATTTTCCTGCACTGAAAACAAATCCATCAGAAAGGACTCTAAGACCTCTGATCAAATAGTAGTAGCTTAATTAATTATTTACCTCTGATTAATCCATAATATGGAAGTAATGAACATATAAATCAGCAGTTATGGAGGAAGAGGCAGCATGTCTGCGTGGATCATACACATTAAAAAAAAAAAAAAAAAAAAAAAAATCACTGCACAGTGGACAGTGGATATCTTCTTCTAATCTCTTTTCAGCACAAGACCAGATTGCAGAATACAGGATTTGGAAATCCCAAACTGAAGCAGAAGCAGCCAGAAAAAGGCATATCAGAGAAGGCAGAGTGGACCACATTTAGTAAGAATGGTAGAACAGCTGAATCACTGGAGTTATTTTAACTACGGATATTTTCTTAGATTAACTGTTACTAACTGCAAGTCATCTTTGAAGTTCCTAAAACAATCACTGTTCTCATAAGAGTCTGACTCAGAGTCTCAACGCCCCCGGCATGATCTCATCTGAAAGTCCAGTCACACTTTGTCAGCCAGTCTGATGGGAAGAGGTCACTGTAGAAAAAGGGAAGAAACTTTCCCTATAACAGTCCACATACATCAACAGAGTGGAATCCAGGGACAAGCTGAACAATGCTCCTCAGAGTTTAATGTTCTTCTTGTGTTAATTACACTTTTCGTAAGAAAAGAAAGCATTATTACTGCTATAACAACTTTTCAGAGTCCTACTGTAAAACCTGTTTCACAGTATTAACAGCTTTTGTGTGGTGTGTGGGTTAATCACGGGCCTCATAATTCAACAATCTGTCACTCAAGATGACCATCCTGTTTCAGTTTGTATTTCATGTCTCACCAGTACCTGATCACTGAAGCAATGCAACTCCCCTCTGTCTTTTGCTAAATTAAAGCAAAGGAGCGAAAAAATAAAACCCAAACCTGCAAACAAACCTCAACTGGTCAGCTATTCCAAATGAAAACTCCTGAACAGTGTTGTTCTTAAGACGACCTAAAGTGAGATTGAGTCAAAATGGAGACCAGAATGTAAAGAGAATGTGTGAGACAAGAATATCGATAAGAGGCACTTGAAGTTTTTCCTATGTTTCCGTTTAATGTAGCAATCTATTGAAATGATCCTAAAAACTATGTTTCTCTTATTTTTGACAGTTCTCTCTTTTGCTCTAAACAGCACAATTTCAATGAGTCTCATTTTCTGGGAAATTCGTTGGTCAGCTTTTATGTCACATTGGAATTACAAAACATTTAATTTCATGGACATTTTTAAATACGTGATTGACAGCTGTAATAATCACTTGCTGTTGGTCCTGTTGGTTAAAAACCACAAGCTCACTGTTGGAGGTCTTTAAGTGTTACACACTAAGCCTTTAACACTACGCCAGGCTGACTGCACACACACAATCCGGCAAGGAAGTGGCTGGGGTTTTTTGGTGTTTTTTTTACTATGATAGCTTTACCTAGACACCAAAAACTGATATGTTTTTTTTTGCCATGTTCATACTGTAGGGCTTATGACCTAATACTAATGAGGAGTCAGGACTCATTAATATTTTGAAGGAGAAAATTATAAGTAATTATAATATTTAATCTAATTATTATTCTAAATAATCAGTCAAATATTAGCAGGAGTTAAGAAATCAACCTCTCCCTATAACTTGTGTGAGCGTTTCCTGTGTTGCATTTGCAGCCCAGTAACCACAGTGCACTGATACTTTTGCAAGTCATCCTGCCCATTGCATTAGGACCACAGAGAACTACTGTACACAGCAGCTCCCTCAAAGAGTCTCAGATGAGCTACACTAATGTCTCAGATGGCATCAGTGGCATTTATACGACGCTTTGTCAAAAGACTAATTATGAAACAAAATCCCTTACAGATGATGACAAACAAACCACAGGAGTGAAAGACATAATAAAATCCCAGAGCACTGTACCTCATCCAGGTTGCCTAGTAGGGGATTAGCGAAAATCCCACTTCATATGTACTGTAGCTGTTTATGTGCTACAATAATGGCCTTCCCTGTGCTTACGGTGAAAATTTAGCTAATGACTCACATAGTGTCCTGCAACCCAGTGCTCACATTAATTCTTCTGCCAGTACTGCAGCTAGACTATTGAACAGCAAGGTAATGGCAATTTACAGCTGACAATGGACCATATGCACTATTGTTAGGCACTACTATTAAAAACTGAAGTGGGAGAAATGAAAGCTTGAAAAACAGATAAAGCCAAAGATATTTCTATGGAAAACTATAACTTTATGATAAATATAAGAGTGCAATATTATCTTTTTACTTATGTGAATTTCAGTAGACAGATATAGGAAGAGGAAAGAAAACAGAGTGGTTGACCTGACCTGGGCCAAATATGCTAGCTGTGTGCACAATGTGAGAGTGACTAATAGGACGCAGTAAACATGTTAATGGATTCTCAATGTCCTTTCACATTATAGGTTTGGGGACAAATAAACAGCAGCAGTCTAGCAGAAGTGAAACTGATCCCAAGAATGCAAGAGAACTGGTGAGACAGGCTCGGATTGACATGTTACCCATAATTATTTCACTGCCTATCAGCTGTGTCCAAGTAGAGCACACTGAAACAAGACAACCATAGTCAGGTACTGTTCAAGTATTACATTGTAGTCTAAGATGGTCAAAGCCTCACATGTTCTGCACAGAATCACTTAAATTTACTACTGGGGTTTTACACTGTTTTTAACTGATTCTCATGACATTTGGGTTTATCAAATGCAATAAACCAATGTAATGATAATAATAACAATAATGGATTGGATTTATATAGCACTTTTTCAAGTCTCCTTCCCAAAGCACTTGCACTGAATCCATTATTTATTCCCTCCACATTCACTCCTGGAGGTGGTAAACTACATCTGTAGCCACAGCTGCCCTGGGGCTGCCAATCTGTGCCAACAGCCTCTCCGACCACCACCAAACATTCATTTGTTCATATTCATACAAGGCAAAGTGGGTGAAGCATCTTTCCCAAGGACAAAACAACAATGACTAGGATGGAGTTGGGATTCAAACCTCTGGTTACTGGGCAACCCGATGTACCTCCTGAGCCACAGTCACCCTATGCATCATTTCACCAGCTAAAAATAAATTAGGCTACGTTCACACTCCACGCCTACAGTAAGTGCCCAATTTGGATTTATTACCCAGATCCAATTTTTTGGTTAACAGTTCACATTACTCTTTAAAACATTGCATATATCTAATTCTAGTATGAACCGTTGATGTTTATTCAAAATCTTTTTTTTGTACATTTCTTTCCATCGGACTCACATACAGATCAGTATAATTCATACTGCTTGAAGGATGGCTGATGAAACTGGTTGTAGCTTGTTGTCTACCTTACTACGATCAAAGGATTGATCTCTTAACAATTTGCAATTTTTGAGCTTTTGATTTAAATAGGTTGAATCTATGATTATGCCAAGTTAGTTTTTATAGGAGCACTTGTGAGATCTGACACCTCACAGTCCCTCCACTGACTACATCCATAAAACTGTCTTCCATGTTTGTTTACATTGGTGATCTTTGTCAGCACAGAATTATGTCGAATGTTGGCTGAGAATGACGTGAAAGCCGAATTACTGCAAATATGACAGTTCAAACACAGGTCGTGTTGGAAAATACTGCACCTGTATCTGATATGAGACCATATGTGGAAGTGGCCGAGGTCGAATTTAAAATGATCATATTGCATGTGATTTGTGACGTTCGCATGGTCAAGAAAAAGACAGATCTGGGCCACATACAAGGAAAAAAAATAATTGGATTTGTGCCACTTGTGCCTGCAATGTGAACGTAGCCTTAGACTACTGCACCACATGGCATAACTATGTCAAAGCAACTCAGCTGTCTCACACCGTCATGATATATGCTAAGGTACAATGTCAAAGACGGACAATGAAATATTCACAATCCACTCAGTGTAGGATCTAAATGTGTCAATGTCAGTATTCTGTTACTGAGCCTCTGTGTTTATGTCTTTACACATTAATAGGCCTGTCAAAATGACTACATAATCACCTCATTACAATTATTCAAGTGATTTTTTTCCCCTTTAAAATCATGATAAATTAGGTGGAAAAGCACTTGGGACAAAGTGACAAAACACATTTCATCATTTTCCACCACTGGACTGACACTTTAAAATGACACCATCTTGTCATGATTCAGTCTCCTGCTGTGAGCTCAGTCAAACCTTACAAGTGACAAATGACAACAATTGAATGCTAAAGGATTATTCCATTGCAACAGAACTGCACAAGTGCAAAGATATGCATGTTTGTTACAGTTTTGATATTCTTTCTCTAATGTCTTTGTATGCACCTTTTGTTTCCACCAATCAACAGCAGTGGTACAACCTCCAGTATTTTATATTGACATGCATTAAAGAAAAAGCACCACTTCTAACTTCTTTTGATCAAAAACACGGCATTGTTCATATTCACATCCTGCCATGTTGAATTTTAATTAACTACAACGATCATCAAATAGCATATTCTCTGAGCAAATGTCACCGCTTCACTGCTACAAGCCTGTAACAAACATGTAGTAAGTATTGTGAAGGTTTCCAAGTCGTGTCCCAGAAACAAAATGAAAACAGATGGACAGACTGCTGATTGCTAATTCAATCAACTATGTGACCATTACAATTTAGGCACAGTTATGGTGGTTGACTTCTGCTGCCACCTGCGGTCATCGTGCTTTACTTTGTCTGTAGTCCATCTTAAGGTCCTGACATTCTGTTTTAGTGTTGTTTTATCTCAATGTCAGTCGTGTCTTGTCCAATTATCACTTGAACGTTAATTCTTTGTTATTGTTGTTGTCAATTCTGTTAACTTTTAAATTAGACATGTATTGACTGCGTATTTTAACATTGCACTTTACATTTAGTTTGACTAGAAACATCTGTCCAGGAACTACAGAAGAAAAACAATAGCACTCTGGCAAACTGGTGCATTTACATCAATTTTAATTAATGTACATTGTCTCCGTCAATAAAACCAATGCATTAATAAATAAATAAATAAATAAATAAAATTAAACCAGTATTAAGCTTACACTAGCTTGGTGGCATAAAGTTGAACAAAATAGGCAATAACATTGCGAATTGCAGTCAACTCACATTTCATATTCAATTTCAAAAAGTGACAGCACCATCTGTTAAAATACCTAATACATTCTACCAGCATTCATAAAAAACACTGTATCGTGACAGTGTTGTGCAGTACAGTGTAAAGCAGCTCTTTCTGAGTATGAATAAGCTGTGTCTATTCATGTGACCTACTAAACATTATCCAATATGATCTCTAGGTCTCTAGCGTCTCAGCATTTAAAAGTCATGATGCAAATGAGATATGTGAAGTTTGCCTTTTGTCCATAACTCAGGGAGCAATGAGCCCGATGACACAGATATATGTGGTATCAAAGATACATTTTATGGTAGGTGTTGAATGGAATGCTGCTTCCGATTGCTCCATTACTGGAAGCACCATCTCAGCTGTTGTGGATTACAACAGTGAGCGCACACTGCTCATGGAAAGCATGTGACTGAGCTGATACAAGGAAGTAAAGATGAGTAACAACAGTGAAAAGGGAGAAAAGCAAAGAGAGATTTAGCAGGATGCTTTCAGAGTAAAGTGACCCTGACAACAATGTAAGAAGAGAAGCACTGCTTCCACATACAAAGAACAGAAAGGAGCATTGTGTAATGTAGTTAATACTCGGTTTGTGTGTAATAGGCTGAACCTAACAATGTCAGATCACTGAACCAGATGCTGTTCATGTTAAATAATGTACTCCTCACTTTACTTAACCTTATCAACAAACCCTCATTATTTTTGAATGAAGCCCTTGGTTGCAGCTGTGACAAATCTGTAACACGGTTCAAATGGACAGATCTGTGTCTGTGCTCTGGTTACAGTCAGACTAAACACTTCCAGAGGCGCCGCGTGTCACCAGGCAAACCAGGCAACTGCTTGGGGACCCAGAGAGCTGACAAACCTTAAAAACAGCAGTTTTGTTGGGTCATTTATAACATAATGGAGATGAATGCTGTTTGTTGGGGGCCCCCTTGTGAATTTCTGCCTCAGGCCACAACAGACCCTAGAATTGTTTCTGAACACTTCCAATAGTGTTGCATTGTATGACGATGTTACAACCACTGTAAGGTGACTTGCACATGATTGGAAGGAAATACAAAAAACAGCGCTTTTAAAAGGAAATTCATGTATTAAGTGTTTCATACTCATTTTTCTTCATACTTTCCGTCTATGTCTCATCACGCTGGCATCAGATGACCAAACAAAGCACAGGTTAAAAAGAAAGATGAATTTCTATAACTTTCCAAGAAATACAAGTGGTCACTTTGTAATTATGTTTTCACAGACAGGCTGAGGATCTCTCTACATCTGGCCATTTTAACAGTCCTTGATTTGCATTATAATTTTGACAAAAGTGACAATATTCAGCTCCGCCACACGTTATTTAGATGAGACAAGGGCTGGATAGGATAAAATGTGACTCAATAATAAACTTGACAATGAGCTTTGAATATTTTTACATGATATGGATAGATGCAACTATAAATCACATTGTGAATCACCACATGTGGGTAAATGTTTTGTTCGATGAGCAAGTCTCATCACATTTGTTAGGCACACTGGCAGATAAATGTTGCAACCAAACAGATCATATTAATTCAAAGTACAATGTTAGTCTCCCCGATGCCATCACAAAAGGCTGCAATAAAACATTGAGCATCTGTCAGTCAGTCAAATCAATAAAATGCAATATATACAGCAGAACATATAAGTATTAGCCCTCCTGTGGAAATCTTTTCTTCAGATTTTTTTTCTTTCAGTTACTGTTTCAATTGCTTGCTTTTCTCCCATAGACAGCTCTCATTTTGGTTACACCTGTTTAACTATAAATACAGTCTGCACAGGCAAAACCCAAAGCTGAAAGTGAAAGGAGACACTCTGTGCCATTTATTGTTTGAATAATCAGTATAATACGTCACACCTGGGCAGCAAAACACACAGCTGTCAGTAACATGGTCCAATAATTTTGCTCACTTGAAAAATGGGTTGGTCCAAACAAAGGTGCTTTCTTTTAAGTTCTATTACCAAATTTTATGTAAATACCTGGAAATAAAAGCTGAAATACTGATCTTTTGTCTCATATTCATCATATGACGTCAAACCTGAATGTTTTCAGTGTACAGCAAAAATAAAGGAATTGGCCTCGCCGTTTCAATAGTTTTGGAGGGCACTGTACAACATGCTGTGGGCTGCACATGCGCATAACAACCACCCAGAACATACCATTATTAGATACATAGAGGGGGCAAACTTGGCATCAGTGAATCCATGGTGAGACGCATGGAGTTCCCCCCTCTATGCATCTAAAACTGGTATGTTCCAGGTGGGTGTTACGCGCATGTGCAGCCCACAACATGTTGTATAAGGAAGTGCTGTATGCTGATTAAAACCACTGCAGCTACATGCAATTGTGTATTGGAACACAAACAACGGCAGTGTGAAAAACTGACTCAATGCAAAAGATGACAAAATCTTTTAGGAGGTATGAAAAGCAGATGGCCCGAACTTGAAAATGTTCTAAAAGACTGGGTGAACACACAGAACAGACAGCCGAGGTGTTTCCACCGTGTAGATCTGACTGAAAGTCAAAACAATCATCACCAAAAAGAAGATTGATGATTTTAGAGGTGGACCATCATGGTGTCTATGATTTATGAGACAAAAAGGCCTGTCCGTCAGGGCATGGAGTACTCTGTGTCAGCAACTGCCTCCTGACTACGAGGAAAAAGTTACAAACTTTGTCAAATTCACTCAAAGATGGCTGAGGATTCCATCGGACCAGATGAGATGATAAATATGGATGAATTACCTTTGACGTCTGACCTGCCTGTCACTAGGACTGATAACAAGAAAGGTGAGTCATCAGTCACGATGAAAACAACTGGGCATGAGAATGCGTTTAACCTGCGTTTTGAGCTGCACGGCACCCAGACAAAAGGACGCCCCCAACCAGCCATGCCACAAGTACTCTTTGGAAAAAACATTTATTTAATTAAAAGTCAAAAAAATCTTTCTGTGTAACATTTTTCTGTGTCAATATCCCATGTTACAATGTGAACATCCGCAGCTTATAGACAGGTATGGTTTATATATGGACAAAATCTTTTTTTTTCCCTTAAATTTAGTGGGTGCAGCTTATAATCACATGTGCTTTCTAGGCTGGATTTTACGGTCATCTTTTAAACCTTAATGTACTGGATTTTTTTGTGTTTTTGCATCATTTTTAACAGTGACATACCATGATAACCACTGATAGACTGATGTAAAAATTTCTTTCTGGGAACATTTTTGCTTTTTTGCCCAGCTCCACTGATAATCATCATGATGTATTAAGATTTGGAATTATGTGATCCCACAGGTGGTTATTAGGCTGGGCAAAGTAAAAGGAAATGGATGATGAAAGCTATAACAGCAAAAGAGTACACTGTTGAGAAACCACCACTCTTTCACTGAGTAATGGACTACGTGTGTGAACTGAAGTTAAAACTCAACATTTGTCCAATATTCACTTGTGAAACTTTATTAATCCCTTGTGTGAAGATTTGAGGAATAAAAGAATCATGCCAAAAATAAATAAATAAATGAGTGTAGATCTGAGAATGAGGATGGTTGATGGATATACAAAGTTATCAAAGTTCAATTGAATTCAATTTTATTTGTACAGTGCCAATCATAATCGAAAATTATCTGTAGACGTTTCACAATTCAAGGCAGAGACCTCAAGACTATATAGAAAGTAAACCCAACAGAACCACCAAGAGCAAGCCATGGGCGACGGGAGGAGGAAAAACTTCCTTTAACAAAAGAAAGAAACCTCCAGCAGAACCAGCGGCTCAAGGTAGGCAGCCATCTGCATTGACTGGTTGGGGTTAGCGGACAAAAGAAAAGTTCAGAGATAGAACAACAAACACAAACACTGGAGCAGTCCACAATCAACAAACACACAGCAAGGACATCAAGAGGCCTAGAATAGAGGGAGAGAGAACAGAACTACAGAGAAGACGCAAGTTGGTATCAAAATATAGATGACATGAGAACGAATGCAAATAAAAAGGGGGGTAGAGAGGGACAGAGAAAGAGAGGCGACTAGAGAGAGTGGGTGGGAGATGGAGAGAAAAGGGAGATTCAGAGAGAAGGTGGAGAGGGAGAGAGGGGAGGAGAAAGGGAGATGGTGTGAGACAGAGAGAGCAAGAGAGCGAGAGAGTGCAAGAGAGAGCGCGAGAGAGCAAGAATGAGAGAGAGCGAGAGTGCATGAGAGAGAGAGAGGGGAAGAGTTTAAGAAAGAAACAGAGAGCAAAGCTCAGTGCATCACTATCCCCCAGATGCCTAGGACAAGGCAGGAGAGCTAAGGGAAGATTAAAGGTTTACCTGACAGAGAGAGGACAGAGTTGAAAGGATATTGGTTTTAATAGAACCATGGCTTTTTGTTAATCTGGCAACAGAGCTAGAAAGGAACCCAGGGTTATTTTTATTTTGTTCTATTAAGGAAGAGTAGTATGTAATGTTGGCCAAACTGAGGGCTTTTTTTATATTTTGTGAAACTATCCTTCCACACATTGAAAGATTCTACTAATTTAGAGGAACACCAATGTCTCTCTAATCTTCTTCACTCTTGTTTTAACTTCCTAAGCTGAGGTGTGCACCAGGGTGCGCTCATCCTCTGTGTCACTAACTTTCTTCAGAGGAGCGACAGTATTGAGTGTCCAACATAGTGAGGCTGGACAGCTATTAAAAACTACATCTAGTTTTGAGGGGGAGTTAAATGTGAGACTCGAATCCCTCATTGTATGGCACAGAGAAAGTTAAATTTGGTGCTAGCATTTTCAGATAAACATCTGGTGTGATAAACTTTGATTTGACCAGGCTTTCCCCAAAAAGACTCCCAATTTTCTATGAAGCCCACATTCTTTTCTGGACAACACTTCGACAGCCAGCAGTTGAATGATGACATGCGGCTAAACATCTCGTCACTGGTCTGCAAAAGAAAGATTGAATGCCCTGAATTTCCTGAGGACCTCTGGATCAGCTACATTTCAGCCAGCTGCCAGACCCTGGGAGCAGAGTGGCCTGGATTTATTCACTGCTGTCCAAATAAAAGTCACACACTAATATTTAGGTCCATCCAGAGTTGCATTTGTTTTCACAAACATCACGTATTGGAGAGTCGCAGAGAGACCAGAGTCTTATCCTGAATATTTCAAAGATTATCTGTGGGGTTAAGGTCTGGACCAGAGCTACAAGAAACACTAGAGTGGACAACTCCACTCCTTATGTGGCAGCTGTGACTAAGATCTTTCAACTAGAAGCATAGGGATGTAATTCTATGGCGGTCAGTGGTCAACATTTTGACAATAAAACGGTTCCAAAAAGGTTGGGATGCTTTCTAAAATGTAAATAAAAACAGAATGCAGGAATGCAAAAAAAGGACATTTCACTATTCATGCTGCTACCTACCTCTTATAACGGCACTGTAACTTTGCACCTTGCATATATTGTCAATGGACACAGCACTCATATACAGTACTGTCAATGGACAAAGTAATCACAAAAAAGGACATTGCACTATTCATGCTGCTGCCTACCTCTTATAATTGCACTGCAATTTTTGCAGTCAATTTAAATGCAAAAGTATAAGTCTTTACACATTTTGAAGCAAATTACATTAGTTACTGATGAAGGTAGTGAACCAAGTGTAAAAAAAAAGCGGTGTAATTTCCTTTAGGTACACAAGTTCAAATTAGAAAAAAAAAACAAAAAAAACAAAAAAAACAAAACATATACCACTTATTTTTACATAAAATATACATTTTAAGGTAAAATAAGTAATTTTAGTCAAGTATCTATATCACCTTCTATCATGAGTGTTTTTGCTCCCACAGAATGAAAAACAACAAATGGGAATTAATCGTGCTGAATCAAATTTAATCCACAGTGACCCTTTGATTAATCAGATTAATAATTTTAATCATTTGACAGCCCTATGAATTAGGTTTACTGGTAACAAGTTAGCAACATGACTGGGTATAAAAGGAGCATTTTAGACAGACAAAGCCTCTCAGGGGTAAAGGTGGGCAGAGTGGGCGCCTTGGTGGCTCTCCTGGTGGAGCCCACCCATGTGGCTCAGGCCTGATCACACTGTCCTGGTTTCGAGTTCGACTTGTGGCCCGTCGCATGACAATCCCCACTGACTCTTCCCGTGTTTCCTGTCTCTCTCCACTACCTCTATCATTAAAAAAAGATGGGCAGAGGTTCACCAATCTGTAACAAACTGCATCTGGAACAATTTCAGAGGAACGCTCCTCAATGTAAACCTGAAGCCTTTGAAGATCCCACCATCTCTAGCTTATATTCTCAAAAGATTCAGAGAATTAGGAGGAAGGTCAAAAGGTCAAAACTGGATGCTCGTGTTCTTTGGGCCCTCAGGTGGCATTTGCATTAAAAACAGACATGATTCTCTACTGGAAATCACTGCATGGGCTCAGGAACACTTGATGCAGAAATGCCGCCATCTTCTCTGGGCCAAAGCTCATTTAAAATGGTCTGAGGCAAAATGGAGAACTGGTTGTAGATCGAGAATGCAGAATAGACCTCTCCAAGCCAGACTGAAGCGTACTAAAGGACCAGTTGCAGAAAGATGAGGCATGCTTCTAGCATGCCTCATCTCATGTGGTCAGACGTAACCAAACTAGAGCTGTCTGACTATAAAGATGTCGCCTGTGTATGGAAAAAAAGGGTGAGGCATATAACCCAAATGGTAAATGGTCTTGCACTTATATAGTGCCTTTCTACCCTACGGCACTCAAAGCGCTTTACACTGCTTTCCATTTCCCAGCCACACACACACATTCACCCAGGTTCAGTGTTTTGCTCAAGGACACTGGCCTGTGGACATGAGAAGCTGGGATTTGAACCTCTAACCCTTCGGCTCCTGGACAACCCGCTCTACCTATTGAGCCACAGGCGCCCCAAAGAGCATAGTGCCCACAGAAAAACAGTGGTACTGTGCGGAAGCTTCAGTGAATCTGGAACTCGAAGTCTTGTGAGAGTTAAAGGAAACATGAAGAAAGAATATTATTTTGAAAGAAGAAAATTTTGAAAGAAAATCTCAGACTCATCTACTTTAAAAAAAAAACCTCATCTATTTTAAATTATATTTGTTGTTATACTGCATTGCCAAGCTCTACCTACAGTAGATATAAAAAAAACTGGTGAAAAACATGAAAAAATGTGGTATTTAGACCAACAGGTTTTTATACCAAATGACTTCAAGTGAAACCAGAACCAGTCAGACTGAAAATAAAGCCGTTAGACAAATTTAGAACATTTGTGTGTCGAGATATTTGAGGTACAGCGGATCTCAAAAGTCTACACACCGCTGTTCAAATGCCAGGTTTATGTGATGTAAAAAAAATGGACACCATGCTAATATCACAACTTTTTCCACCTTTAATGTGACCTATAACCTGTGCAACACAATTGAAAAAAAAAATGAAACCTTTAAAACGGAAAAATAAAAACTTAAAATAACCTGGCTGCATAAATATGCACACCCTTAAACTAATACTTTGTTGCAGCACCTTTGGCTTTTATTACAGCACTCAGTCTTTTTGGGTAGGAGTTCATCAATTTGCCCACTCTTTGTAAAACCGTTACAAATCTGACAGATTGTGAGGGCATCTCCTGTGCACAGTCCTCTTCAGATCACCACACACATGTTTGATTGGATTCAGGTCTGGAGTCTTTTTGTTGAAGCCATTCTTTTGTTGATTTGGATGTGTGCTTTGAGTCATTGTCGTGCTGAAAGATGAAGTTCCTATTCATCTTCAGCTTTCTAACAGAAGCCTGAAGGTGTTGTGCCAACACTGACTGGTATATGGAACTGTTCATAATTCCCTCCACCCTGACTGAGGCCCCGGTTCCAGCTGAAGAAAAACATCCCCAAAGCACGATGCTGCCACCACCATACTTCACTGTAGGTATGGTGTTCTTTTGGTTATGACCAGTGTTTTTGCGTCACATATACCTTTTGGAATTATGGACAAAAACTTCAACCTTGGTTTCATCGGACCATAACACATTTTCCCACATGCATTTAGGAGATTTCAAATGTCTTTTTGCAAAATGAAACCGGGCTTGGATGTTTTTCTTCGCAAGATAAGGCTTCAGTCTTGCCACCCTACCCCATAGCCCAGACATATAAAGAAGACGGGAAATTGTTGTCACATGTACTACACAGCCAGTACTTGCCAGAAATTTCTGCAGCTCCTTCAATGTTTCCGTCGGCCTCTTGGCAGCCTCCCTGACCAGTTTTCTTCTCGTCTCATCATCAATTTTGGACGGCCGTCCTGTTCTTGGTAATGTCACTGTTGTGCCATATGTTCTCCACTTGATGATGACTGTCTTCACTGTGTTCCATGTTATATTTAATACCTTGGAAATTCTTTTGTACCCTTCACCTGACTGGTATCTCTGAACAATGACATCCCTTTGATGCTTTGGAAGTTCTCTGGGGACCATGGCTTGTGCTGGAAGATGTGGCTACAAAAATGTCAGGAAAAGCCTAATACAACAGCTGATTTGGGGTTAACAAAGGCATTTTAAATGGTGACAAGTGTGTGCCGACTCCAATTTAACATGAGTTTGAATACAACTGGTTAAATCCAAACACAGCCACATACCCAGTTATAAGAGGGTGTGCACACTTCTGCAACCTCATTATCTCAGTTATTTGTTTTTACTTCATCTCCCAGAAACATTTCAGTTTGTTTTTCAATTGCGTTGTAGAGGTTATAGGTCACATTAAAAGGTGGAAAAAGTTGTGAATTTATCTCAGTGTCACCTTTTTACCGCACAAAAACATAGCATTTGAACAGCCATGTGTCAACTTTTGAGATCCACTGTAAACATCTGCCTAGCCAGCCACATCTGGCAGAACCCTAGACAATAACTTCCTGCTTTCCACAAAGACTCCTTCATTTTCTCCAAATCATGTTCACCACCTGGTAAGACACTACCATGAGGAAATCCCACGCACACAGAAAGAAAGCCAGACAATGCATTTTCATTTCCCAATCATGCACACCACATCTGTACTTGGTGTCTTGTCTGTCTGGAATAGTTACATTTCTGACCTGGATAGGTAGCGAAATGTCTTCAAACCAAATTTCCAGTCCAGTCGATAGAAGGAAAACCACACACCATGGGTACTATGACCTGGATGACTGAGAATCTTCACAGACATCTTACATTTCTGAGCAGCTCAATCCACAACAGCAGATAACGCAGAGAGCAAGACAGAATGGCTGTGCACTGTATCATGAGTAAACTACTGAGATTCAACATAAAAATATCTTTAATAAGAGCTGAGAAATCCAGCAATAATTGTCATCGTAGATGCAGTATTTTTATGCAGTCATTTAATGACATTGAGTTAACATGAGAAATGTTTTGCTTTTATTTGTATAATGATACGAATTCAGATGTTGCTCTTTTTGACTTCTTTTGATTCAAGATAACAGTGAACATCACAAAATCAGAGAAAATCTTTTTTCTCCGTGTTGTCATGTCTCTTGCCTCTTTCATGACATTTTTCTAATTCTCATCTTTGTCTTTCAGTCTTTTCATTTTTTTGTCTTTTCCATTGTCTTGTTTTGTCTTACATTATATTTGTCTTCTTGAATTTTTTTAACACCGTTTTCATTTTTTCATAAAATATACAAAAAAAATCTTCAAAAATAAACGTTCTCAAACATGATTCAATATAATTGTATTTTTGTAGTGCCAAATATACTCCCAAAATTGTCTCTAGGCGCTTCATAATTCAAGGTCGAAACTATACAGAGAGAAAACCCAACAGAACCTCAGAGTAAGCCAAGGGCGATGAAGGGGAGGAGGACTTTCCCTTAACAGAAGAAAAAAAACCTCCAGAAGAATCAACAGCTCTGGGTAGGCCTCCATCTGCCTCAACCAGTTGGGATTAGTGGACAGAGGAGCAACAAAAGAAAATAGAGATACAGCAACAAAAAACACAGACACTTGACGGCCTCAACAGTCACTGGACTAGTCCATGACCAGCAACCGCACATCAAGAAAGCTGGTAGAAAAAGACTGGATATACTCAACACTCAGGTGCATCATATTATCACCACAATATAATGAGTAACACTATGAGCACAGCTGGTGGCACTGGTCCTTAGGATCTGGATCAGGCCAAATGATAAATATGCAGAACACAGGATTCCCATATTGCTAACCAATCCATAGAGACTGGGGAACCGCAATCTTCATCCATTAATACAGACGGCTATGATTACTGTTACGATCGCGTTTCCGTAGCCGTGGATTTTCAGCTCAGGGACTCACTGATTGACAGATGTTCGAAGGATGTGGATGTGGTTTCTAAGCTTGCTGTCATTAGCCCGCATTGCAGACAGCTGTGTGAAATGAGGTAATTTAAACAGCTGTGTGAGAGACTGTGGAAGAACTCAGACACAGTTCTTCAAAGAGAGTTTGACACACAGAGCAGCTCCAAGAGGAAGCAGAGCTGAAAGGCCTGAGCCATTGGTTTACGGATAGAGCATCAAACTTTTAAATGGCACGCCAACACTGTTGTATATATATTAACCTTAAAAAACTCTGAATTACAACACCTAGCGACCCCAGCGCAGGGTGGCTGAGTGATCTGACGGACACGCACGGACTGCTGGGGAGATGGACTCCGTGGCTATGTGGGCCAGATCCAGAACCAGATGTGTGGTGGTGAGTTGTTGCAAACACACACCCTCATCCTCCGACTAGGATAGTGTAACACCACATCACCCAGGGCTATTATAAAACATAATTCAAGTCCTGTACAAACTCGCAGTGTACACACAGGATTAGATTGGGGGGGTGGTCTTGGTAGCTTAGAGCAGAGGTCCCCAACCCCCGGTCCGGTCCGCGAACAAAATATTTCATGGTACAAATTATAGTTTTTTATTACAGCTTCCGGATCTTATTTTGAAAAACGACTGTTTTCTTATTTTGAAAAACGACTGTTTCCGCCTTTGCCTTACTGCTGCACTTGACTCTTGCATCATTTCACACATTAACCCTTGAAAAAAATGAGTCAAAAACAAAACTCACTGGAGAGATTTTTCGGGAGGAAACGAGCAAATGAGACCGCTAGCAAAAAGAAAGCTTAATTTAAAAGAAAATTTTAAGACTCCTACCCAAGTTACGGGTTCATCGCAACAGGTGATACACAAGAGCCACACTCGCTATGTGTTATTTGCGGTGAACAGCTAAGTA
>JAQQAE010006469.1:0-16662 GCA_029823295.1 Pseudamia nigra
ACACACTATTCTCCACATTACATACATTCTCCCCATTGCTAATACATAGTCTGCTGAGCATTTACAGCCAGACCAGCCAACTAATGTTATGGTTAAAACTAATCAGCCTGCACCTTAAAAAAACACCAATACCAATATATGTCAAAATTCCAAATATCGGCACCGATAATGGGCCCGGCAGTGTGCTATGTGCTTGTGATTGAAGAATAGCTTAGATGTTCTCAAGTATATTTGCATGAAATTTGGTTGTTTTAGTCAAAATTGTGCTAAAATATATTTCCCCCAAGGATATTTAAAATCCCTGTCAAGGGCCAACCTTCAAATTTGTAAATTCAAGTTATATTCCCATGAATTCCTGTTAACTCCCATGGAAAATTTCCAACTTTGAAAATTCCCAAAATTTTGCAACCCTAGTTTGGACCAATCAGAATGCTGAATGAAAAAAGAGTGGGCCAGAATCATTGCCCGTTGGAGCCAAAGCTCCCTCAATAAATGAGGTCATTATGTAAGAACTGCATTTTGTATTTACTCTTGTCATTTTTGTCTAACATTAAAATGTGTTGGATGATCTGAAACACTTTAGTGTGACAAATATACAAAAAAAAAAAAAGAGAGAAATCAGGAAGGGGGCAAACTCCTTTTCACAGCATTTTCACAGCACAGTCTGAATTGCGAGACGACTGGTGGATGGGAGTCTGGTAGATAATGTGTCTAAGTACAGTGTGGCACAAAATCATAAAAAGACACTTCCAATATTGTGGCTCCGATTTTGGTGTTAAAATGTTCAAAAAACCCGCACATAAAAATTGATGACCCATATTTTAATCAGCACTGAGAGCTGAACAATTGTAATTTGTTAAAGCACAAACAGGCACGTCAAGGCAGATCCCTCATTAATACATTGGGTCAATGGATGCCTTTCCTAGAATAAAAGGCTGTCAAAAAACCGAAAAACCCATAGAGCCATAAGAGATTTAAGCTACAGTAGTTCTGTAATGAACCATTTGCATTTTTGTACTTTCTAATGACACAAAGGAATTCTGTGGTCACGTCTGTGGTAATTGCACACAAAACCTTAACAGTAAATGATGTGTACAGAATGTACTAGTTTCACTGCAGCCTCATCAATAGATGTTGCTAAATAACGCACATTGGACCCTTCATTAAGAAAACAATGACAAGCTAGCTGAAAAAGGAGAACAGTTTGTTGCAGCCCAGTGCGTAGGTTTTGTTTGAAAGCCTGGAGCAACGTCTCTCTCTTTTCCTGGAAATTTTGAGTTTAAAACATGTAATTTTCATGTGTTCCGGTGAACTGTTAAGGCATCAATTTGTGCCTTTTAGTCAAAATAATTTATTTATGTGTTTATTTAACAGGGACAAATGGATTAAACATTGCTTGATAAAAGCATACAAAGTAGATGACATGCATACAGGCCGTGTCTAGCCAAGGCTAATTTGCAACCCCTGTCCCCGATTAATCAGGAAAATTCCCACAAAGGTGCAAGATTAGTAGCATCTATAAACTGAACCAAATAAACAAGAAAAATCCCAAAATAATGCATGCAATGAACAAAAAGTCAATAAAATAATCCAGAAAGTGAACAGATTAATTTAGAAAATAGCCATTTAAGCAACTGAAGGAACAAAAATGAACAAAACTGAGCAAAAGGAACAAAGTAATCCAACAAAATCAACACAGATGAACAGAAACTGAATAAAATAACCACTAAATGAACGAATTAATGAAAACAATAGCAACAGTGAAAAATGAACAAAATAAACATCAATTTCCTGCCTATAAAAGTTAATGACAGATATTTTTTCACCACTGACAACTGAACAATTTCAATTTGTAAAAGCGTAAACAGGGACCTGAAGACTGGTCCCCCATTAATTCACTGGGTTAATGGGCAGCTTTCCAAGAATAATAGAAACCCACTAGACCCAACAGAGATTTAAGCTAGTTCTGTAATGAACCATTTGCATTTTTGTGCCTTCTAATAACACAAAGGAATTCTGTGGTCACTTCTAGTAATTGCACACAGGAATTTTACAGGATGTTATTCACACAAATCCACCAGTTTCACTTTTTTTTTTAAGCTGACAGTGCTGCAAGAAACCGCAACAGTAAACGTGACTCATGTAATGTTGTTTTCGTTCTGTAGTATTTCTCTGTTGCTCAAGCACCCATCACTGCCGACATGACTTGGGAATCATGTGACATCACTCAGTACATTCTGAGAAAAGCCTGTAAATTCCAGTAAAGATATATGAGGGGTGTGGGCCCTGTATGTCACACTGCTCCCATCAGTCCACGAGATCTGACTTCAAAACGCTGAGATGCCAAGTGCGTGTGCGTCACTCCTCCAAGATCATGTTTGGCGGGGCTAAAGCATGCTGCAGCAGGGCCTTCCCCCTCTGGGAGTATTTAACGTAACCACTTTTGACATGGAGTAGTGCAAAAAGTTCAGATGGGGCTTAACCGAGACTACAACTGCAGACAAGGTCCTGTGCAAGAGGAGACTACCCAAGATTTTCGCCTGTTTTTCTGTTTTGACAGCAGGTCGATCTGTTCACTTAGCCATGTTGTTCTAAGTATGGCATTGATTTCCAGTTAATCACTCAAGTGGTGTGTTTTACGGAACTGCAAGGGCTGCCATGTGCAAGATGTCATTTCATTACTGGCTTATAATATAGTCAGTAAAAGAAATAACAGTCAAATGTCCAGGAAAAGTTAGTAGATGCCAAAATACAGTGTTTTAACATTGGAACATGCAGGGTCTCCCACATGAAACAACCAATATACAGTATGTATGTAAGTTTATGACATGGTTATGTGTTCCAAAGAACAGTAGCATTTCTGATGTTGTTTTTGCTGTTTATGATTAGAAATACTCCTATACTGGTATAAGAGCTCTGTTCTCACAGTAGAGCTGCTTATTGTACTATTTTAACATAATTTCTGTTTTCTTCAGTCATATAAGTATCTTCCCAAAACATTATTTGTGAAAACTGATTGAAAGTACCACCTTTGCCTGATTTTGACCCTGGAAAATCTCAAAATATACAACATTTCCTTATTGAAGTATGTGTATTATTAATACAATTCACTTGTGGCCTTGCATTTATATAGCATCTTTCTACCCTATGACACTCAAAGCGCTTTACACTGCTTTCCATTCACACACCAGTGACACTAACTGGGAGCAATGTGGGGTTCAGTGTCTTGCTCTAGGACACTTCAGCCTGTGGACATGAGAAGCTGGGGATTGAACCGCTAACCCTTCGGTTCACGGACAACCCACTCTACCTACAGCTTCAGCCGCCCAGACTTGTAATTAGCCAATGATGTTCACAGCTACAAGTCTCAACTTTATCTCAAATAACAACGTGTTTTTATTTGGTCACCTCTCTGCAGTGCCATTTCAGTTCTTTAACATTAATTTCAGTTATTTCCTAGATTAGTATACTAAATATTATATGAATGTTAACAACCAGGGGTGCACTGACATAGAGCTCTAATATTTATATAATAGTATAATATACAATACATAACCAATTTTATTCATCTTCTACATTTTAATCCTCGCAAGGGTGAGGGCACGCAAGAGCCTATCCCAGCCAATTTAGGACCAAGGCGGGGCACACCCTGGATGAGTTGCAAGTTCATCACAGGGCAGACAACCATTTGCACTCACATTTACATCTACAGACAATTTAGAGTGACCAATTAACCTAAGTGCACATTTTTGGTCGTGGAGGGAATCCAGAGTAGCTGGAGACAACCCACGCAAACACTGGGAAAACATGCAAACTCCACACAGAAAGGCATCACCAGCCAGTGTTCTGTTCGACATCAGGTAACTTCATCCTATGAGGCATTGGTGCTAACCACTGCACCACCCTGCTGCCCCACCTATTTTTATATTTAATGAACTTTGTTTAGTTTCCTGCGCATAAAAGGAGGAATTAATAACAACGAAATAAAACAGCAGAAAAAAACACGGGCACCTGTATCAGCTGTCGGCCAATCAGTGTGTTCCTATTATTACTTGATTTCATTTGTATACATTTGTAGAGTTCTGCACGAACTCCATCAGATTCTCATCAATTTACAATGACATCAACCATTATGCTTTTGTTTATCACAGAAATTCTAAGTATTTTTAATCAAAGAAAGACTGTGGATTTAAATGAACATGAAATGTGGACATTCTTAAATCGCTGAGTTAAAGGAAACTTATCTAGACAGTCGATGAAAGATTCAGTTAGATCTTATTTGGACATGGAGGTTTATGAAGCGGTAGATTTTACCAGCTGAAATAAAGCTGGATATTGAATTACACAGCTGTGAAAAATTGTCTGATATAATGACATTCCTTAAAAAAAAAATCACTGAAAATAATGAACCTCATTTTGCGTATACTGGATATCTCTGAGATTCACTCACGCTCAATATCACCTCCATATTTCATCCTGGCAGAATGTGAAATGAACCTTAAATTAAAGCAGACACAGTTCATGCTGCATGAGCCTGGATAGGAACAGTAGACATTCAATTTCACCTTGCCTGTTTTTCCCTCAGCTGAGTGGAAAACTAGAGATTTCATTATCATGAGCTGCTGGCAGAATGTGCAAAAACTAAAGTGCTGTGGTTTTTGCAACGCTTATGTGGCCCAGAGTGAATTGACACAGAAAGAGCAAAGTTTGCAGAGATTGTTCAGACTAAGAAAAATTAAAATTTTAATTAACATTTGAATATCTGCCAGAAACTTTGAAACTGGCATTCATGCATCGAAGCTGATGCATTTTGATTGATTTGGCCTTGGATTTAGCTTCTAAATGAGTTTTACTCACTGCTTTTGCAGTGTCTTTTGATGGTTGCAGTATATGTGCATAATATCACACTTCTGTTGCACACAATGCACCTCTCACTAGGTGTATTTGTTGAATCTGGGTCAGAAATCTCAGTGTGTCAGCTGCTGTATCCAAAATCACTGTAGGTAGAGTTTTCTTGTCTTTTTTGTTAAATAACAGTTATTTTGTGGTATATGGTGGAGTTAAAGTTCCTCAGCACTTCATCTGAAGTCATGATTACTGTAGGAAACTGCCCTGGGTGCCAATGTGGAAATGAAAGGGTGGCAGGGGTGCCTTTATACAGCAGGTGCTAATTAAAGGGGACAGCAGGCCACAATGTAGTTTCCTCTCTTTAATAATCAACAATGTCTCCTAAAGTCATTTTGTCTTTAAGCAATGAAAGGTTTGTGGAAGAGTGAGGGTGAAACAAAACATCTTCCAATCCATAGTGCATTCAGGAAAGAGCAGATAATCTTAAGGGGCCATTAGCTAATGATGAGCTGCTTTTGTCAAGGCCTGTTTTACTAAATGTCACCTCACTGCCGCTGTTGTGGAGCCATGTTTACAAAAGACCTGACCGGTGCTCCTGCCCTGGCGAAGACAGGTTTTTTTGTGAAGAGTAACTCTATACTTTCTTCCTCCTGATCCTTTTCCAGTCCAGCTCCGCACTCCAGCCTTCACTATAGTCATGACAGCCAATTGGAGTAGTACGGGGGAGGGCCTGAGCTCTTGTGCGTCTGTGTCTGGGGCTTAAGGCCAAACCAGCCCCTCTGTAGTGGAGTTACGTAAGCAAACGGAAGACTGTTTCCCCTTTACTGGCACTGTTACTCATCCTCCTGAAAACAAAACAGCCTTCCAGCACTTTGTCCAAGGGTTTTTTTTTTAGGAGAAAGGGTTCCCAGAAAATTGCACAGATGTATTTTTGTCATTGTTTTTGAATCCTTTAAAGATTGACTGTTGAGAAGCAAAACTGTGGAAAACGCCACAAGAGCCAAGATTTCTAATAAAGTCAAAAATAGTCTGTCCACAGGACACCTTCACTGCATGGCCTTGATAAACTTTCTATTTCTATGAATAGTTTATTCAAAATGACCTCAGTTAATTATGCAGGGGAGTGTTTTGACAACTTGCAGCCTCATCACACTCCATTCCCTGCTGTCTGAATGTTCCAAACATTTTCTTTGAACTCACCGTGAACTTTAAACCTCACTTTAGTCCTTACCGACCCTTTGCCAGGGGCTGGTTCACAAATCACTCTTCATAAATCCATCCATCATCACATTCCCCACCACCGGCCAACTTGGCAGTAACCTGAACGCAAGATGCATGTGCATTTTAGTCCCTGTTACACCCAGGAGTCTGTTAAGTGTCTGGCAACAGTATTCTTTATCTGGCTGTTTGACCATGTGAAAAGCACAAGGGCAGCTTTGCACAAACAGCAATAACCCTGCATGTGACTGTGACAGAAAGAGAGACAGAGTGATATAGAAAAGCCAGCTCTGGCATCACGCAAATGCAGTTTTGTATTAAAACCTTATTTGTTTTAGTCACTGTTGCCTCAAAGTAGATCCAAGTCTGAGCGAAGTTAAGCATATTGTGAAGTGTTCAAACCAGCCAGTCAGACAGAGTACAGTTAAATTCACAGGGTTAACTCAGGCGTAATACACACAACATGTTTGACAGGTTTTGCGTGAGACCCTTGTGGAAGAAGTGGTGCTGCATTCAAACCTTAACAGAGTAAAAGTATAGTATTATCTGCAAAATGTGCTTCCGGAATTAAAAGCACAATGAGTTACTGTGCAGAGTAGTTTTACTATTGATATTTTTGAACATATATTACAGCTTTGTAATGTAAGTGTATGTTGCATTTTACTGGTGTTTATGTTTAAGGTTGAGGTCATGTGGGCATACTGTATATATTAACCTACAGCAATACTTAACAATCTCCAACTGCTGGTAAGTTCAGAAAAATGGCTCCATTTTCATCTTTGTGTCAGAGCATTTTCCAGTTAATCAAAGAGGGTTTTATTTAGCTCAAGATTAATTTTTCAACACTCAATCCTTCAGTTAACCACAAGCATTCAAAATCCACATATTTGGTGATACACTGGCCTCTGAGATGTAGTGGAATAGAAATAGAAAGTTACATTAAATTGAACTAAGGAAGTATAGTACCCCAAATGTATGCTTGCAAGTAGAGCAGTTCTCTAAAAGTGTTTGCATACCACTGGTCTTGTTTTTTGCCTCTTGGCAGCTCAGCAGGCAAACAACCAGTCTGTTTGAAAAATAAAACCTTGGCCTAACCAAGTATAGGCATGTCCTTTTCTAAGAAGTTTCATTTTTGCATAATGATGTGCACTGAGTGATCTGGGAGATAGAAGACTGTTTGACTTTTACATTATATGTGTATTTAATTCATTACAAACAAGTGACTCTTGTGTCTTTTTGCAGTTCACCTGTTGAGAGCGCTTGGCCTGCGTTGGAGCTCAGCGATGAGGATCTGCCTGGTTTACAATGAGACAGATTCCAGCGTGGACTACCAGCTCTGCCAGGACTTTGGCCTCATCCTGTCAGTCCTTTCCCTCATCTACCTCCTGGTGTGCTTCCCACTGGGGCTCTGCTACAATGTGCTGCTGGTCGTGGTCAACCTCTCCAACAAGGTGTCCATGACTATGCCGGATGTGTATTTTGTCAACTTGGCCATCGCTGGGCTCGTGCTCAATGTGGTGGCGCCCGTGGAGCTACTGAGCTCCAGCTTCACCCGATGGTTTGTTTGGGAATACAACAATGAGGTTTACATCACTCTGCTCATCCTCTTCAACATCTCCTCCCTGGTCATCATGTACTCCACCACGCTGCTCAGTCTGGACTACTATATAGAGCGGGCACTTCCTCGGACATACATGTCCAGTGTTTATAACACCAAACATGTTTGTGGCTTCATCTGGGGCGGTGCCGTGCTCACAAGTTTCTCCTCACTACTCTTCTATGTGTGCAACCATGTCTCCACCAAGATGATAGAATGCTCCAAAATGCAGAACAAGGAAGCGGCAGATGCCATCATGATGTTCATCGGCTATGTGGTTCCAGCCGTGGCTGTTCTCTATGCCTTTGTGCTTATTTTGCGTATTAGGAAGGAGTCCACACCCCTGGATCAGGACTCAGCTCGTTTGGATCCATCTATCCACAGACTGCTTCTAGCTTCAGTCTGTGTACAGTTTGTACTGTGGACCCCATACTACATGACCCTGTTAGTACACACCATAGCAGGTACTCCAGGGTATATTAGTCATGGACACCACTTCCCTACGTATTATTTCTTGAGACGTGTGTCTAAACTGCTGGCTTTCTCTAGCAGTTTTGCAATGCCACTTATGTACAGACAGATGAACAAAAACTTCTCTAACAAGCTTCAGCGGCTTCTCAGGAGGCTGCACTGCAGAGACCAGTCCTGTCCTCATGAACGCTCAGCAGTGCAGCAAGTGGTGACGTGAGATCACCCACAGGGAGATCATCAACACCCCTCCCACTCCCTCTTTTCCACCTCCTGGCTTTGCCAACACTTATCTCTTCCCTCAGAGCCAGTATCTGCCTGGGCTCCCTCGCTGCTCTGGACTGTGTTAAGAGCGACGTAGCAAACTGTGGAATTTCCTGTCACCTTTCAGAGTCAATCTGATATATTCAGCTCTGCAGTGAGAGGACACACTGAGCATAAACCACTAAGTGCTATTATGTTTTCTTACGAAGTAAAGCTATCCACCAAGACACTTGGACTTCTGGTTTGAGGGCAGTAAAATGGCATAAGCAGCAGCTATCTACCCAGTGCAGTGTTTTCACAAAGATAAGACAAAATATCCTTTTATGGAGGGACTTCCAAATACTACACCAGTGCAATAGGTTGACCTCCTGATGTAGATGTGTTTGAATTTTTGGCCTTACAGTTTGCAAGTTTGACTAGTGCATGGCTGCCAAATGTAATGTACACATAAAACTCATTAGATCTTGACCAATAGTGGATTTTAAAATGCGATGTATTAACAGTAGTTGGGTGCGGCTATCACCCCCTTTCCATCTCTTCCTGACGAACACTGACACTCTTTGATATTAACTACATTTGTCTTTATTATAAACATGGTTTTCAAAGTACTAAATGCAAACAAATAAAAAAAACTAATTTAAAAATAATACATTTTGAAACTCAGCATCAAACTAAAATAATCAAATAACAATTTTAATCCCAATAATTATACTGAATCAGTTCCAGTTAAGAAGTCATAGCAATCTGCCGCTATTGGAGCTGACCTCCCTGATACGAGTAGTTTGTTAAACTATCAACAATATTCATGTAACTATAAGAAACACGTTACTGTGTCAAACAGATATTAAAATAATGATCTGATCAAACACTTGAGTCCTGTTAATGACAAATTCCAGCATGATGCTTTTTCCAAGCTGAAACTGAGGGATATTTTTGAAATATGAAGTGAAACCAAGTCAGACATAGATGGAAGGCAGCTAGTTTATGAACATCCAAACAAGGTGAACAAAGTTCCCATCAAATGTGCACACTGACCCTTATTGCTGCCAGTGCACATCAGCATTTACTGTCCTCAAACTCTGATGACTTGAATCAGAGAGCAGTTCCACCTGGAGTCGAATATTCTTTTTACTTAAATGTTTTGAGTTAATTTTCTTAACATTTTAAAGGTGAATTAGAATATTAATGGTATTTCTGTAGTCCATAAAAACTGTAACTTATCTTCAAAAGCTGTTTGTATTCTCAGTACCTGTATGACCTTGTAGCTTGAAGTACTGGTATGCAAAGATGTTCTCATTTCTAGAGTGAGTTTTGAGGTTTTGATCCATTCCCAGATATTGAGCTACACAATGAATATCATTTATAAACACATACATTACTTTGAATCACAGAGAACATTAAATGCTTTTGGGTAATTCCATGCTATTTCAACAAATGCACACACACTTCAGTCCCAAAAAAATTGTGAAAATTTAATGATATTCCTTATGTATCCAATAGGCAAAATATAAAATTTCAGTGCATTTGGACGAGGACTTTTCACGATATGGCTGATTGGGGGGGGTAAGTTTCGATTTTGGCAAGCCTTAATTTTTTGTCTAATTTTAAATGTCAGTATCAGTAGAACTACATAGCCTGGAGAGCTGAAATTTTGCATCATGATAAACCTCCCGCTGTCCGAGAATACACCAAAAGATTTGGTACCTATCAAAACTGTTAGGCATCCCAGACCTTCACAATGGCAAAATATCATTTGGGTCACATGTTTGACCATGTTTAGGCCTTCTGAAACCATATTTGTATCTGCACCAGGCTTTTAATTGTTTTATAGTGTTGCAATGTCTAGATGACTGTATCAAACACTAAATACTAAACACATCTATGCAGTGGTTTTTGGGAAACATTCTTCTCAAATCCCAGAAAATTGTTTCAAGTGAGATTTGATTTTCATTCACCCTCAACTCCAATGTGAGATTGCATGAAAAAATCTGATTTCTTTTTTTTACTTTGAAGCACAAAGACTCTTATTTCATGGGATATAAAGCAATTTTTCTTTATGTGACTCCATTTTTGTTTTGAATCCCGAATATGGGGCTAACATGTGCTACTAGCAAATGGTAAATTAGCCCCATATTCGAAATGGAAACCCAGGTCAAGGTTTATCATGATGCAAAATTTTAGTTCCCTAGGCCATGTAGGTCTTGAACTACTGACATTTGAAATTACACAAAAACATTAAGTCCTACCAAAATCGACACATACTCCCATCCCTTAATTGGCTGTATCTCGTGCCGAAATGGGGTGGAATTACCCTTTTAAAAAAAGCTCATATTCAGGGTTTCTGTAATAACCAGTGTACCTCTTGTGATTTCTGCTGAAATCACATAACCATAAACACTTCTATCACCCCATCACAATTGAACCCATTCATACAATAGTGAATGATGTGTTGAGCTGTTTTTTGCTTCTGTATGCAGAGCCTTGCGTAGGGTCAGCAAAGTCCACGCAGGGTCACAGAGAGGACGCGGAGGAGGCGGCATGTACATTCCCTACGTTGTATGAGGGTTTGAAAGGTTTTGTCCAGTGGAAATATGCAGACTGGACGAGACACTGTCATAAACCTTCACTAAAGTATGAGAAGACTGTCAGCCAAGCACCTGCAAAATGCGTGTGTGATGCAGAGTTTGGACTGCAATGTTGCTCGGTTGCATAAGGGTGATCTGCACGTTATAATCAAAGCTGCCTTGCTTTCTTACCCGCTACATGAAAAACAAGCTATTAGTCATAAGCGAAAAGATTGTTGTAAGAGTAAAAAGATAAAAATACAAGCACTTGTGTGAGGTCAGAGGATGTGCATTTGGTTAGTTGTTTACATGTTTTTGAATGAAAGAATGGGCCAGTTTATTAATCATCCTGTGGGAAAAACAAATCCAACACCAAGGTGGCTCACTGACACTGTTCCATCCTCTGCAAAGACAGCAGGACGTATCAGACACATGTGGTTGTAGACACTTTTGAGTGACCACAACCTCTACGGATAGTTTTAAGCATTTAGACCTGATATTAATAAAAAACAGAAGATAAATTGTATTCATTGCATGCATACAGTGCTTCCTAATTTCTTATTGTTTGTGCATTGGTCACTAGACTTAAATCAAACAACTTTAATATTAGATACAGATAATGTGAAAAAGTATTAGTAGTGAACTTTCCCAGGAGTGGCTGGTCTGCCAGAATGACTCCAGTGTTCATGATTCATCAGTAAAAAACAGACTGGGCAAACGTGAGTTCAAAGTGAAAGCCACCAAAGCTCACACACATTTGCCAATAAAATGTCTTGTTGATCCCCAGGACTTTTGGGAAAATAATCTGTGGGTTTACGAGACAAACGCTGATGTTTTTGTAAGGTGTGCATCGCATCACATTTGGCCTAAAACTTAAAACAGCATTTCATAAAAAAGAACATTATCTCAAGAGTCAAACATGGTGGCATGTCATGGTCTGGGGCTGCTTTGCTGCTTCATGACCTGTACGACTGGCTGTCACTGATGAACCAGGAATTCTCAGGGTTCCCACATGTTCTGGAAAACCTGGAAAATGACTGACCAATTTTCCAGTCGTGCAGAACATACAGAATTAAATTTTTTTGTGAAATTGTGTTCATTTTTGTGAACTTATTTGTTTATTTTTGATAATTATTCTCATTTGGTTGCTTAACTCTTTGTTAAAACTCAGTATTATTTTGTTCATTTTTGTGAACTTAGCTGATTATTTTGATAATTGTTCTCATTTTGCTGTTTATTTTGTTGATTTTTTTTAATTATTTTGGTGTTATTTTTGTCAACTTGTTTGATTATTTTGATCACTTTTAACAACTTTTCAGATCCCATACTTTTTGTCCCCCAAAGAAGCACATACAGACAAATGTAGTGACTTTCAATTTCAGTGTTACTAGTGTTGGCCTGTGAGTGTGACCTCTAACAGGACATTTGTGCTCGATAACCTTCCAATGTGTCTGATTTAAGGCAAGAATTGTTCTACAGTGATGTAAAAGACTCGCTTGTTGTCAGTGATGACACAAGCAGTTATTTGTTTTAGGAGGCAAATACTTTTTCACATAGAGCCAGTAAGGTTTGGATTTTTTTTCCCTTAGTAAATTAAATCATTCTGCAAAATTTTCATTTGCATTTCATTAGGTTATCTTTGTCTAATATAAAAATTTGTGTGATGGTCTGAAACACTTAAGAGTGACGAGTACATGTTTGCTATTACTGAGGTATGAATCGGTCTCCAGCATTTTCATTTCCACCGCACAGCCACGCCCTTGTCGTGTATCTGCAGTTAATCAGTGAGAGGGATTGTTGGTTTTGGAATGTTTACATTATGTGCTACAGTAGATGCTGCCACATAGAGAATCAGTGCATATCGTGACACAGTTAATCATTATTTGAAGCTGGTTCAAAGTCCTACAGCTTACTGTTCATTGAGGATTTGAAGGCAAACTGTGGTGCCTGTTCAAATGTGAACAGGTTTAAATCAAAGCTTGCAACATTTTTCCAACTCCTTAATCAGTACTTGCACAATGCAGCTGATCATACCCTGGAATTTTCAGATGTTCTTCCATGAAACTAAAAAAAAAAAAAAAAAATCAAGAAGGTAATGAGTGACAATCATGCAGTACTAATTCTGAACAATTCTGGTTGTTTTCCAAGTTCAGGGTATTGTCTTTTAGATGCAATTTCCCCAAAAAAATCCCAGAAATGTGGCACATTTGGGAAAACAACAAGAATTTATTTAGTTGTACTAAAACCGAGACAGGGATAAATCAGAAAGAAGAGTTTTGGAAATGAAAACATCTTGATATCATTTTGGACTAAATGAAGGACTAAAACAGGCCAATACTTAACCGCTCAAAATGTGATGCTGCCTTTATTTTTGAAATCTATATTTTTACACACTGCACCCTGCTAAGTAACAGACCTAAACACAAACTGTCTGGCAGGTAATTATTCGTTCCCACAAATGAAGTGACTGCACGGAATATCCAACTTACTAATGACGCTTGATTAAAACGTGTTCAGAATCATAGCCGGCTCACATTACACCTGTCAGGGTGGGTTTGTTATTACAGAGGCACCCTCAATCTCACATAAGTGCAAAGAAATTCCAGTGATAATAACTGAGTTTGGTTAAATTACAGAAACAGGAAGACTGTAAAACACCCCGTACATTTCAAATGTATGCAGTTGCAGTTTAGCTATTTGAACAGCAAAACCTCAAAAATCCAGCTCCTCTCTCAGATGTGATGCTTTTAGTGACTGTGTATACAAGTGTATATGTGTAATACAAAATAATGTGTATATATTGTATGTGAGAAATTTACAGGTTGATATCATGCTCTTTCAAAAGTACAGTATTATTTTCTGAGAGATATATTTAGATTCTGTAAGTAATCTACTGTCACTTGAGTCAAAGACTGATTAAACAATAAACTAACATGAATATCACGACTGTTTCTTATCTGTGTGATCATGTGAGAGTGGGCTGCAGCGTGTTGTGAAAACCTGTTATTGTTCATAATAATGGCAAAAGTGTCTGGAGGAGGTGCACTGTGTTACAAAATAGGAAATCTTAAAATATCTTGAGTGACTTCAAATGTTATATGAAGGAAAATGAGCATGCACTAGTCATAATTGAGACATTTACACATATTCAGTGTTTTTTAGTTTTATTATTGTCAGCAGATTGCATTAATACTGAATGCATTCAAATAGGGAAAGAATATGGATGTAGTACATTCGACAGAAGTAGCCACATTCAGCTTTGATGACAGCTTTGCACACTCATGGCATTCTGTCATTAGATACACAATATGAGGTACTGTAGTCACTTGGAACAATTTTCAATTCACAGGTGCGCCTTTTCAAGAATTACTTGGGGCTATTTCTTGCCTACAGCATATTTACATGTATTCATATGGGAATACATGTTGTTAATTATTTGGTTCATTGGCACTCATTTCTTTCTTATTTTAATTTTTCTTCCATTTTGTTGGTTATATTGTTCTCTGTCTCCAACACCTCATCCTGTCAGTCCTGCACCTTCCTATTCTGTTTTTTTTCCTTCCTACTTGTTGTAGCGTTGTTATGAGATGGAGGCCACACAGTATTGTTTTGTTTCAGAACAGTGGTCGTAGTGGATTGTTAGAAGACAAAACAAGTCCCAGAATGCCAGGAATGCAGCTATTTTCCGCAGTCAGAGTGGTGTGGTTGTGGGGTCTCGCCACCAGTGATCTGTTGAGGAGGAGCAGAGGGGTTGTGTCTGATTTAACGCCCGATGCCTTCGGTTCACATACACGGTGGAGGGTATAAATAAATAGAAATGCATTTTTCATTCTGAGGCACATTTATTGACAATCAGCTCGAATTATCATGTCACACCACCCTGATCAGTCTGGTTTTTGGAACCAGGTTCGCCACTAAAAATAAATACAATGAACAAAGTAAAAAAAGAAAATGAATAAAAAAATTAAAATGGGCAAAATAAGCAACAAAATTAGCAAATATGAACAAAATAATCAAGTGAATAAACAAAATGAACAAAATATGTAATGAAATGTGCAAAAATGAATGAAATAGTCGAGGAAATTAAAAATGAACAAAGTGACACAATGACCAAAAATGAACAAAATAATCAAGTAAGTTATAAATTAACAAAACATGCAACAAAGTGAGAAAAAAAAAATGAATAAACACATTCAAGTAAATTTACAAAACTCAGCAAGAATTAAATACATTTTTTAAAATTACTCAAATGCAAAACAACAAAATGAGTTAAAAAAGATAAAGAAGAGTCAAATAGATCACGAGAAATGAGCAAAATAAGTAACAAATTGGGAAGAAAATCAACACAATTAGCAACAAACTGAGCTAAAATAAGTTAAAATGGTCAAAATTATTATAAACTAAGATAAAGAAAAGCAACAAATGTCACAACATGTCATAAAGTGTTTTTTATTGATATGTGACAGGAAACAATATGTATTTCTACCTTTTCCTGGTTCAGGTTCTGTCACATATAATGATGATTAATGTGCACATTACATCAATACCTGCAGAATGAATAACCTGTTCAAAATTATGACATTGAATAGTTTTCCATGGGATACTCTTTTACTCAAGTATTTATTTTTATGAGTACAGTGCTTTCACTTGAGCCTTTACAGTGATAAAGGAACAGTAGTTTTACTTGAGTGCTGTTCTTCACACTCTGCATTGAATCTTGTCAGACTCTGTAAGATGCACGCTGCATGGAGAAGGAATCAGCTGTTGGCAGAAGGCTGATGTGTTTTTTCAACTTACAACATTGTGTTGCACAACATTAGATCACCTTAAAGCTGAACACAAATCCAAAAATAAGAGTCCCACTGGGAGCAGGGGAGGTCTACAACTGTACACGACATCTGGAAATGATACGGTGATGGAGTGAATTGAACGTGGGCGCCCTTTCCCCTCAGAGAACCAGACGTCTATGTGACTCTGATAGTTCACACTAAAAAACACAACATGTTTTCGCAACAAATTTGCTCTCTAACCAAGCTGCCTTTCCAAAATTTAAAACAAACACTTTTTTTTCTATTTTGGATCTTCACACAGCAAAACAAAATCTGCAAGAAAATGAGTAAAAGTGAACAAACTGAGCAACTCTGGTAATTAATATTCATACTGATAATAATAATAAAAATAATAATCACTATTATTATTATTACTGCCCCTTCTTGAATGGCCACTCTATTGTGGTGGAGGGTTTGCGTGTCTCAGTGCTTCTAGGAGATACATGTTGTTGGGGCAATTCACCCCGGGTAGGGTCTCCCAAGACAAATTGGTCCCATGTGAGAGGTCAGACTAAGAGTGATTCAGAAGACCCTTGTGATTATGAATTCCTGTGGGCCCACCACCTGCAGGAAGGGGTTTAAGGGTCTAGTGCTGTGTGGTTTGGGTGGCATCTGAAGGCAGGGGCCTGGGTGGTTGCCAAAAACTAGCTTCAACTGGGAGGAGGCCCTGGGGAAGACTCAAAGACACACAGGAGGAACACGTCTCTTGGCTGGCCAGGGAGCACCTGGGGGTCCCCCCAGAGGAGCTGGAGGAGGTGGCTGGGGCTTCTTTACGTGAGCTGCTGCCCCACCCCCTCCCCCCGTGACCCTGACCAGGATAAGTGGAAGATGATGGATGGATGGATGGATGGATGGATGGATGGATGGATGGATG
>JAQQAE010006470.1:0-16659 GCA_029823295.1 Pseudamia nigra
GCAGATGGCCGCCTACCCTGAGCCGCTGGTTCTGCTGGAGGTTTTTCTCTTCTGTTAAAAGAAGCTTTTCCTCCCCCATCACCCATGGCTTGCTCTCCATGATTCTGTTGGGTTTACTCTGTATAGTCTTGAGGTTTCGGCCTTGAATTGTGAAGCGCCTAGAGAAAATCTTCAAGTATGGTTATCACTACACAAACAAAATTGAATTGCAATGATCCTGCTTCCTCAACAACATTTGTGGTAAATTTTCCCTTTTTTGTGATTTGTGAATAACTTGATACTGTTCTCATCTGATTTGCACTGATATTTGCACAGATATTTCCTGTCCACTAAATGAGTGTGTGCTGCATGTTATACAGAGCAATACTTCACTATAGAACTTGAACAGCTCATAAATAACATTTAGCCCAATTTAGCTCACTCAACACAAAGTAATGCATTTGCATTTGTTTCGGCATGAGGAAATGATGCACTAGGAGACAGTTCCACTAAGCCAGTCCCAAAAAGCTAAAAGTGTACATTGTCCTTTCTTGTCACTTCTTTTTTGTGTGACAAGGAGCTACTTTGGTATATTTGTGTCAACAACATCACAATAAAATGTATTTTTAGTTTTCTTCAGGTTTAAAATTGAGCTAGAGCTGGTCAAAGTTACTTATGCATACCTCCACATGTACGCATACTGTACATACTGATCATAAAGTCACTGACAGAAAGCCATCCATAAATGGAGTTGCATGTATGTCAGGCCTATGATTTGCTGATTTGCACTGATATTTTGGATTAAATTCATTTTTGTATGCTGCAAACCCAGCAATCCATTTGTAGATGTGGCTCTGTGATTTCACTGTGTTTCATGAGCCTGGCTTGAGTTTTTTTTTTTTTTCCTTTTTCCATAAATATACACATATACTATGTGTCAAAGGTTAATTTATTTCCCCAGCAGTATTAATTTCCAGAAACGATGAAGGTGAAATGCCATGTTCAGTTTGATGGGTCTTATATCATTAGCTTGTAATTGCCATAATTGGAACACGGTGACAGTATGCTCTCATGTCACATCTATCACTGATATGACAATGCTCTCAGACAATCATAATCATGGAACAATGTAAAATGAAGGACAAGTTGGATCCATGCATACTTTGAGGACTTAATATTTAATGTCTCAAGTAAAATTCAATAACAAGAAAAATCATTTCACCATATGGAAGGTCATTTTTTCATAGATGTAAATGGGATATTTTACAAAGGCATGACAACACAGACTGTATAGCTTTAACTGACCAATACAGATTTGCTGGCAAGCACTAAAGCCTTCTCTCAAAGTGAACTTGACCTGACTCACTGATGACTAATTTACAAGCATATGCTTAAGTCTTACATTTTGTTATATTTTTGTACATGATACATTTGTGTACATAAAATATTCTGGCAAGGTGCATGCCAGTATACATATACAGCATGTGCACACACAAACACACACACCCATACATGCAGACATACTCATTTTCTCTCGCACATACATTACACAATCACCTACGTACAGTATAAACACATTCAAATACACTCGCACCAATATTATGCATATGTTTCCATTTACATTTCAGAGATTGTCATCTCATCACATCGTATGTTTTCCCTTTTTCCTTTTTATAAACATTGTGACTTCCAGTGTTTAGCTTTTAGTCTTAACTGCACCTTTCCAGTTTGTATCCATTATTACTGGTTGTTAGGGATACTGCTATGTACAGTTTAAATTCCAGTTCATCTGACAGTATAGGTATTGGTGTGTGTGTAGAGGCTTACGTGATATGCACACTTAACAAAGATTCTATGTGTACACTGTGTAACATTTGTTTTGTTCCAAAAGACAGACAAACAGGTAGAGCAGTAAACATCAATACTGACACTGACTGTAATGATGGCGGTATGTACATAAGTTAAGTACATACATGCTAAAATGGCTTGTGAAAGTCAGTACATGCAACTTATGGCAGTTTGATGTGACAATAGTGACATACTGTATACTATATTTGAAATGAAAACTTCTGTAAATGAAAAACAATGAGTATTTTACTATTTCTATCATTACGGGAGAGAGGATTGGATCAAATTTGAAAAATGTGAGTGAGAACAGAGTCATGCAAAGTGAAAACCTACTGATTATTCATGAGGTTTTGTCAGTTTCACTATGTGTATTGTGATCTTTTGACACAGAGAAACACCACAGCTCAGCTTCACCCTGGCAAAACAAATCACACATTCATATCGTATGCTCTTTGTTCAAAAGACACAAAAGAATTTATGAGAGGTAAAACAAAACTAGACAGGTAGTAGACCAAAACATGTATGTCAGTCTCCAGTGCAACATCCTACTGATGTACATTCATGCACTTATACTATTCCTTAAGGAGGTTGTCTTTAATGTATGCAGCAGCTGTAACATTACAGTACAGAGGAGTTTTGTAGGCAAACTAAGTATAAACACAGTGTGAATTGCAGAAAGGTAATATTGTGCTCACTGTACACATTGTCAACTAACTTATTTCAAACAGTGTTTTATTACAGTTTTCCTCTACTCATCCATAGAATTTACTGTGACCTGAGGATGTACATATTCAAATAACATCAGTGTGTCTTATTAATAATATCCAACAGTGTTGATGTTTATTTGTAAGAACATTATCTAGGTCAGATTTGTATTTATTTCATTTATTCAGAAAAGTGTGATGAGAAACTGAAGATTTTAGAGATTTAAGGCTGTCCACCAACTTCTGAGTCTCCATATTTCAAGTCTTGGATTTGCATTTGTCAGAGCATTAAAATTGCAATTTTTGGTGACACAATGATGTATGTTCCCTTTGATATGTACTCCTTTGATTAAATATGCATTGTATTGTAATTGGTGATATGTGTCTACCCTGCAACGATGAAATGAGATAAAAAGTGATGAAGGAAAAAGAACAGTAAATGAGCTGGAATTGGATTCCTGAAGGGGGACATTTTTATCAACTGATGTTTGTAGAAGGATTTATTTAAGTTGGTTGTTTTGGATTAAATTGATTTTAGTAATTGACTGAGGTGAAATTGAACTGCCCCATTCCTTGTCCTTAGCTCACTGTTCCTTTCAGTGATCATTTTACAGAGTCACAGATAAATCCTCTTTATAATGATATAACTTCTGAACCTAAATATCACTGAGAATAGGTGCGGTACCTACGAGTATGCAAACACAATTTGCCTTGTGCTATCCCTCGAGAATGCCACGTTACATTATAGATTTAGGCCTTTTCCCAATTTGCAAGATGGTACAAGAAAATGAATCGCATGAATCATATACCTGATGATGTAGACACCTGGCTTTGGATGTTGCTGGAAAGAAAAATGGATATCAGCAAAGTCACTTATTGCTGTAGCAATAGATTATACTGCACCCAATCTGTTACAGCAGCAAGTTAGTCTGAAGTAATTATCATCATCAGTACAATTTGCACACACAGGTGGTGATGCAGTGTGTGTATGATGAAAACATGTTCAGGGACATCCTGCAGTGAGACTCTTCCCAAAACTGCCATTGTCTCTTCTCATGAAAGCAGCAAAAATTAACATCAATAATTCAGTTAGACTTAAATCCTGAAGACTTTCTAGCAACGTGGTCTATTGTTCCAGGGTCAACACATCATGGAAAAACTGATAATGGAAATTCAGCAGCTAAAATGAAAGTACAACATCGCAATTAATACCATGGTAGGTGTTACTGTTAATTCTGATGTGATGGGAAGAGAGAGTGTATGAAGCACTTTTGTAGATATCACCTTTTCATTGTTTCTGTTTGCATGTTCATTTCTGGCCAGGAGAACCATACCAGACATCCTTACCACAATGAGGGTAACAGAGATCACACATCAAAGTAATTGGACACAGAATTTCATAATTGGGTCCACAGTTGTCATTATATAAATATTTCTGAGCAGCAAGAAACCAAGCAAGTGTGAGAAACAGAAACAATAGGAAAGAAACAAAGGGTACATTTCCAAAGCACATCTGCCTGTGCCTTTCAAGACTAAACTATAGAGATAATGCGAAGGGTGAACACTTTGTTAATAGAGTTGGCAGCGATGGAGTAACCACCATATGGAAATATGTGTGTGTATGCAAAGGAGTTGGTATTACATTTTAGTGTGTACTGGTCCATGTTGAGAATTTAGAATGCAAAAGATTACCGGTGCTGTCTACCATTGGCCTAGTTTTGCTTTGTAGATTTTTTTTTTATCCTTCTGCAGTCCCCTGACCAAAATAGACTTCTGAAACACGTTCAAGTGAGACAAAAGAAACATTTTCCACCACCAAAGGAGTTTGTGCTGCATGTTATACAGAGCAATACTTCACTATAGAACTTGAAGAGCAACACCATCCACCCACAGCTCATAATTAACATTTAGCCCAATTTAGCTCACTCAACACAAAGTACTGCATTTGCATTTGTTTCTGCATGAAGAAATGATGCACTTGGAGACAGTTCCACTAAGCCAGTCTCAAGAAGCTAAAAGTGTGCATTGTCCTTTCTTGTCACTAAGCAAACTTCACATTTTTTACTTCTTTTGTGTGAAAAGGAGCTACTTTGGTATATTACTACCTTTTAATCATTGTATATCATTTTGCTTTGTTTATGCTCACATTTCTTTGATTTCTGGTAAATTTGTGTCAACAACATCATCACGATCAAATGTGTTTTTAATTTGCTTCAGGTTTAAAATTGAGCTAGAGCTGGTCAAAGTTACTCAAATTATGCATACCTCCACATGTACGCATACATACTGATCATAAAGTCACTGACAAAAAGCCATCCAGATATGGCGGCGCATGTAAATCAGGCCTATGAAGCGCTGTCTTTTACTCTTACAACTGGTGCTCATGTAAGTAAGAACTGCTTCCTCCACCAGTGGGTGTCTGCTGCCCAGGAGATGTGAAGCTCGCCAAGGGGATGACCTTGACGGGGTCCTCCTTCTTACTACTGCAGTGTCTGTCCAGGGTGTTGTAGAACTGTGGCTGGTTGATCCCTTTGTTCAGTTCATCTTTTTTAGGCACGGACCTGCCGAGGGTATGGCGGCCATCCATGACCCCCATGCTGCCCATGTTAGCTTTGGCTCCCCGAGAACAGCTCTGCTGGAAGCCAAAGGAGTGGAGTGTATCAGTGATGGCAGTGGTGGTAGGGGTGGATGTGGGGCTGTTGCTGCCAGGACTCTGGAACTGGGCCAGAGCTGGGGGCATCCAGCAGCTGTCAGAGTGGCCCAGTATCAGACACTCCTGGGTGCAGGTCTCAGAAGCCTCAGCCAAGGCTTTCTGCAGGTTCACCTCGATGGCTGTTTCAAAAGGAGAGAAAGAGAGGAAATCAACAACATGGTAAATCCAACATGTCAGAAGATACAGAACCGACTTGTTTGATTGCAGTGATTTTACGCAGGTGCTGGGAATACACAAAATGAACTCATGAATCATAATGTAAACAGAAGAAAGTTGTCATCTTATCAGTGCTTGACCCACAAAATGTCAGCCTTTTAGCAAAACGAAAGTCAATGATAAATGTTTCATTTCATCTTGTAATGAGAAAAACACCAACAGAGCATTTCATTTCCATTGGTATTCCCATGACTCTGTCTGTTTACCTACAATATGTAATGAATTCCCTGTAGCTTAATTAGAGTTAGGAAAAATGTCTTGCTGTTTGTGACGTGGATTGGCTTTACTGTGTTAAATATTTAATGAACATCTTAACAAAGCATTGTTTATTTTAATCACTGTCAGTGTGGCACACCTCTAAAACCTTTTGATCTTTCAGAATCCAACATACATCTGGAAAAAAGAAAAATTAAACAGTGAGCACTGGAAAAAAAATTGTTAATCCAGAATTTTTGTAGCCTCTTCACCTTATTCAAGCACAATTAATATAAACAATTAGTTAAGTAATTATAGTACATGGTTATTTGTGGCAATGTTAAGGTTTCATATGTGGAATGGAAGAAAAAAAATAAAACCAAATGAAGAGGCAACTAGGGAAGGCTAAGGAGTCAAACTATCTTATCTCATTATCCCTGCACTGACATCACATGTGGAATGAGTCTGGGATGAGGCCTCAGCATTGAGCCTCAGCAATAAAGCCTGTCAAGCCAGATAATTAGAATGTAAAACAGTATGCACCAAGGCAACCAGAAGCCTGTAGTGTTATGCTTCCTAGGCCATGCGAAGGAAAGAGGGGGTCTCATTCAACATCACATCGCTCCTCTAGGGCTCAGCTTCAGGCTGTCATGTAGAAGTTGTTTAATATATTTGCATAAGAATGCTATAAATTATTAAACGGCCTTAGACCCTTGTACATTGGGACAACTATGCACCAACGTGCGCAAACTTTTACAATGTTATGCATTTTTTTCCCCACATACATTGGCACATCTTGTAGCCACTTGGTTTATTGTTTTATGGCAGTTTACAAAATGAAAATAAATATTGTGATTACTCTATGGTTGTTATACTGTACCAAGCCAGCATCCAAATGCAACAAGATTATTGATTTTTTTTTTTGTGTGGTAGTGTAGGAGATTGAACTGCAATCTGAGGTGCTGTACACAAAACTGGTTTACTAACTATTCAGCCAATTTTTTTATGATTGAAATATCTGCAAGTATATAAAACTAGGTTTGACAACTGTGCGCAAATAAGGAGTATTTACAGCTCTGGAATGCTGGTAGCATGTCTGACATACTGAAACTATGCCAAAACATGGGAATAGTGCAGCCAGAGTCAGTATCTCAACAATCTGAAAAATGAATGCTCCAACCAGCTACTTTAGTGAACTTGTACAGGCCAGGCATACTTGTTAGAGCATTTGAAGCCAGAGGATACTGACTGACCCAGGACTATGCCTGCTCCTTGCCAGCCTGCAACAAAATGATATTTTTTTTCCATCTGTGGAAGTTAGGTGTTACTGTCCAGTGTTATTTTGCTAAATAAAGATAGCCAGTAACAGGGTACAAGACATACTCTTCTCTCTCTCTCTCTCTCTCTCTCTCTCTCTCTCTGTGTCTCATTCCACTGTGTCATCAAGCCCTGATTTCTGGCACATGCAAGAAAAAAACTTATAAAAAAATGTCAGAATTTTTTTTCCATCAAATATTTGTCCAATGTGTACACTGTGTGTTTAGACACAAAACTATGAATTTCCTTTACACTTTAATTACGAGAGCTGTGTCTGAAAATGAATTGCCTGGTATAAATTGTGAGGATATATTTGGAAAGCCCACATGGAGTCAAATCTGTCCTCTCCATATTGAACTGGAGCCTTGGAGCAGGAGTGTATAAATCCCCTGGGCGGTAAATGTGTCACCTTTCAGAGGGTCACTAACTTCATTAAGGCAAAAATGGATGCTGCTTTCTCATTCTCTGAGCTAGCACAATAGAGCTGAGCCAAGTCTCGGCCGTGCCTTGACTCAATCTTTCTCCAAGTGTTTTCTGCTGCTGGTGATGTCTTTTCAGGGCAGGGCCTACTGCCTATTTTGATGAGGTAATGCTATTAGCATAAACTTCTTATTCTAAGAGCATGCATCAGGACATAGAAAAATGTTTTTGGGCCCCTACACAAACATCTTTGCCAGACTCTCCCATGCTAACTTTAACCGATCAGTACAGCCAAAGGTGAAACTGTCTTTAAAGTTTCTTACTTTATAAATGAAAGGTAGACTGGGGCCCCATGACTTCACACAGCTTGAACTCACAGCAGCTCGATGTCAACAGCTTTCACTGCTTCCAAATTTTGTATGCAATATTACACATCCAGTCTCTCCAAAAGACATAGGCATGGACTATTTTTCTATTCCAGTGGGATAGTTTGGATAGGCGGTAGCAGGTTTGGAAGGGTGGGAGCATGGCATGAGTGATGTCGTTGACAGCTCTTGCTGCTTTCGTCAGCTAGAGGTATGCTGCAGTCTGCTTGTGATGCCACTGTCTTTTGTATTCAGGGGAAACAACTGTACCCTGCGGAGCTTTCTGGCGGAATCACACATCACTGACGCCACAGATCCCCTGATGCAGTGAACATTCTTCTCTACATTCCCTTCAAGGAAATTTGAATGGCAGACAAGTGGGGATAATGGCAAACAACGGAATATAATAGACAGTATGATTGAGATCAGACATACTTTTTTCATCTGAGATAAATCACGTTCACTGTGCAGTGGTGATACGGCTGAAACAGAAATGTGATACCTGTTTAGTTACTCTGCACAGTCAATCAAACATCTAATGAAGGTTCATTTTCAATCTTCCTCAATACCTCACTGCTGTTGACTCAACAAATTAAGTGGAATTTAATTCATGTTCTGATTTAAAATAGCCTGCAGGCTAAGTTGATGTGTTGTAAGTTAATTGTTTTAAGTTAATCTATTAAGCCAAGTCTTTCCTCTGCACCCCATAGTGCCACAGTTCAGGGTTTCTTCTTGAATTCCTGGTCATACACAAGGTCAACACCACTGGTGCCCTTCAGCAATCTTGTTCTGCAACATCGACACATCTTTTGGCTAGCACACACATCAAACACCACTGCAACCACCTTCAGTTGACCTTACATTGGTGCAGTCAAAGTTAACAGCTTGTGTAAACATGTGCAAGACGTTTCCTTCTATATAGTATTTTAAATTTGGAAGTAGTGGGTAAATTACGTGACAAAACCACGCATATCTCTACAATTGCAGAAAAATTTCACTGAATTTTAGTGCCTGCATATTCCTCTTTTGTGTCTTGTTCCCACATACTGTAAATACTGCATTTTGTAAGTTCCAATCAGTCTCCACAGGTGATTCACAGATAATAAAAATTCACATCCTGATTTTACTGAATTACACATTGTGTCATAACAATGGTAAATTTTGAACTATTGTGATTACATCTGTTGTGTGCATGGCCATTTGTGTTCTCTACATTAACAAGGGTTGTAATACTGAAATATGACGTATGTCTCTGTGTCTTGCCCACATGCTGCATACTAATGGTGTAATTACTGTACACACTCAATAATATCAAGATACTTACACGAATATATTTCAGCATCAAGGTTACGCCATAATGAGTTGATTTGTGTAAAATAAACAGTGTGTGAAGGTGCTACTAAAGCAACCTGATATTTGGATTGTTAAGTTTTTGTCCCACTTCAACTTGCTGTTCATTTCAGCTTGATTTTTTTCTGAAGGCCTTGAAATTACCTAACAAAGTCTGACAGGCAGGAACACACACATACACAAAGAAGCTGCATATTATTTGGCTGATCGGACCTATTCAGTACAATGGCATGAGATATTTGACATGACAGTTGATATATTAAAGATGATATTTACTGACAAAGCCAGTTACATCTTGATGAGCTTCACATTAAGGTCTGCACACATACCATGATTCGACTCATTATTTCAGCATGCACACACTCATTATTGCTAATTAAAAGGATAATTGCATGCATCTAGGACATTAAATTCCTCCAACAGCCATCAGGAAGGTGGACTAGGCCCGTGATTCATCCTACAGTGTTAAGCATCCTTTTTAATGTTTAGCCTGAAACTGATACACATCAAATTCATGTACTGTCAAATGAAAACTTATTTCATATCCTGCAAACTGTCCAAATATGTGCATGTCATAATCATATTTAAATCTGCCACGTGCTTGCAGTTTTGCAATCTAAAATCATGCACTGAAATACAGAGAGCTCTTCATTGTTACAGTCTTGCGCAAGCTTGTCTTTCGTGGTTTTGTTTGGACATATGTTTATTTTAGTGTCTAAGTTTTTGATGCACTATACGACCTATTTTTTCTTCACATTCAAAGTCCTAAAAAAGCAGGAGAAAGTGTGAAAACATTTTTACTTGCCACCCAACTTTCACAAGAGTGCAAAAGTTCACACATAACCTTGTTGCTACTGTGAAAAGAAAACAATGAAGGTAATATCACCTAATAGAGAGCTCTGCCCCATAAGAATGAGCTTATTAAGACTCGGCATATTCAGTGGTGCTAAAAATGTAACAGTGCAAATACTCTGAGTTTCGTCAAGAATCAGGGCACCATCCGGTTATACCACAATTACTGCAGTTACAAGTGCAGCGATGTTATGCATTCATCTGTCATAAGAAGCAATATGAAAGAGCCCAGGAAGAGAAAGAGAGATGCACAAGGTCTGTGGGCATGTGTCCCTGTGCCTGGAGGGAGCTCAAAACACACAAACACAAGAATATGGAAGATTCTTTCAAACAAATAGAATCTCAGTAGAGATAATTGGGTTTGTAATTACCAAGACCTTATCACTTCACTCGGCCTTATACCCACTCCAAACCTACAATCTGGATAAGCAAATGGATGGTCATTAATAATAATAGCGCTATTAAAACTGCTTGGTGTTGAACTGAAAAGAGAGATGCCATTACTTTCATCACAGTTCTGGCAATAATTATATGAAGAAGAGACTAATGTCTCACTTTCACAGAATTGCAAATAAGAGACAGCCCACTTACACGGATTTCATCATCTTTCCTTCTTTATATGGGTGTGAATTTATGCATGTATAATAAATTCAAAGTTTTTCTTATTTGAACACATACAAATTAATTTTGCATGCCAGATAAGGAAAAAATCATGAGAGTGTGTGTTTTGAAAGAAAATATAGACCTTGTTTTCAAAAATTATGCTTGCACAATACCTTACCAACTTAAAAGCACTCAGAGAGGGCAGACCTCCAACAAGGCAGCTTGGTGACTCTTCATAAAATCCTACCATTATCATTTGAACCTATGCTCATTTCCCACATAAGGTTTTTGCACCCAAAGGTAATATTGTTAAATTTATTTGACCCTCATTATTGGATTCTTTGATCATGAAAACCCACTGCACCATTAACATTTGGAATCACATACATATCATGATTAGTTCAATAGATACAGTATTCATGAAAGAAACAATTTCCATAATTTTTGTGTGGCTCTAGCTCTGTAAATGTTGAAGATATGTGAAATCCATGTGCACATTACTGAATTGGCAGACTTTCTACAATAATATGGTGTCAGTTGCATGTGAACCTCTGTAAGTATCAGCCTTCTGGGTCACTATATCTAGAATATTGCCCATATCTGGAACAAACATTGTGGTTTGATTGAATCTATTATGGTGTTATCCTATGTTTTTAGCAAAATTTTCTGTGTTATTTGTAGTGGATAAATGTTGAAATTGGCTCTATCTCACAATGCTGAACAGTCCTTTAACTATCTTCTAGATCCACATGATGATCCAGATCACTCCCAGAATCGTGTCCATGTGCCATTCATGACCTATCCTGAAAATTGGATCCAAATGCATTCATAACTGTTTGAGTTATGTTGTGAACAATTACACTGATGAATAAAGAAACTAATGCTGACATAAACCTAAGCTTCTTGGCAGAGGTAATGAATTAAGAATTTTGTGCCTTGTGCATGACTGGCTTCTCAGAAATAAGACTGCTGTTGTGGAAATGCATTAACTTTTCCTTCTGTGTCTTCTATGTCAACCTGAAACGCTATTTGGATTTCCTTACTTTTATCAGTTGGAGGTACAGTATAATTCCTGGTGGAGGCAGTAAGAGTTGTCATTGCCACTGCTGACAAGGGCATGAACAAGGAAGTAAATATTCTTTTGTGACAATAAAAAACTTGATGTGCTCTGTGAAACCCTGCGATCAACAGAGGTCAGTGGTGTCATGTCAGTATGTGACATGTACAGTATTGATGCCTGTAAGAAGTCACTGGGGCAGACTGCTTATCAAGGCCTACTGGAGTATTTTATTAAGAGGATTTTATTATGGACTATGGAACACAAAAACAATATCCCTGAAATCCTTTGTCCAGTGATCACGTGCTTTATGAACTGCATTCCAGCGAAAGATAACGTGTTACTTGCAATAATGGCACAAAGGATTCCTCTGCTGAAACATACATCTCAGAGCCATTCTGTCTAGCGGCGATGCAAAGTGGGAGATATAAGCCATGAGAAAAGCCATTGCTTCTCTTTTTACTCTTTAAAACAAATAGTGCCAGGTGCAAAGAATGGCCTTTTTTAACAGAAGACAATGTGACGCAGATAAGAGAGGAGCAAGGTTGTCCATATATACTCTAGACTAATTACTTTTGATGCATTTACTAAGATGCCGCTGACAACACTTGAGTCTCTGAGCCACATACGTATTTATCAGCACTTGTGGGACCTATACTGTTCCTCGCCTGTAATCCATCTAGCCTTGTCTACTCTCGACCCCTTTTGCTTTCCTAGTGTTTGACCCATTGTAACTGAAAGTAATTGCAGGCAGAAAACAACATCTAATGATTACTTTATCTAGGAGTCTGAGAGAGAGTGAAAAGTCACAGACAGGTACTTTCAACAAAAGGAGGAGGCCTTTTTGTTCCCGACACACAATTTCAGACAACAAAGAATATTATTGACTTGGCTGAGATTAGAACACCAAAACAAATAACAAAGCACAAGGAGAGGACAAAGTGCACAAAGAGAAAAAGGATCTCCTGAACAACTGAGTGCCAAGTACTTGCTTCTTTCTTTTTGTTGCCATTGATTAAAAGCATGTTGTAGGTTGAAGTGCCAAATTCCCCACTAAAAATATACAACACTAACAACATGTACAGGCTTAATTGAATGTAAAATCCTTTATTTTGCAGTCACCCTTATTCTCGAGAGAAGAGAAAAACACCCTAAATTTTACCCCCCCGCCTCAGTAAAATATGTTTACAAAAAAAAAGCCCAATGCAACAAGCACAATTTTGTGATTTCCATCAACAGAGAGCACAGTTGGGAAGGTAGAACACAGAACTGCCTTCTTCTTCTTCTTGACACTTGACTTTTTGTGTGTGACATTGGTTGATTACATCTTTTTCATTATGTCTGGACCACTATTGGGCCTCCCCACCCGAGGACAAGATGCTGGTGTCACCATCAACACAATCAGGCCTGGCCAAATACGCAGCATGGGCCAGATAGATGAGAGGTGCAAACACCATAACAATCTGCAATCAGCGCTCATCACCACAATGACACACAGAGAAGGAGGTACAGAGTTTCTATGGGGGGTAGAAACACAAGGCAGGCACACACGTACTCTGGCGCCCACACATAATCACAAATGCTCTGATTTAAAATCATACAAGGACACTCATTCATTCCTTTTCCTTTGTGAATCTGTACTTGTGCAGTCACTGGATGATACTGTATACTGGATATACTGTAGGTATGCTGTCACTGACAAGGAGCCAGTACATAAATGCATATTTATAAGATTTTAAAAAGTGTATCCCCCTTAAAATTCATTGCACATGGATGGATGTCTGAAAATTTCCATATTGTGTAGATAATGTGAGGTCTGGGAAATGAAAATACAGAGTGGGGAATGAAAAGGAAGTGAAAATATTTTAGAGGGATTAAAATAAAAAAGAAAATAGGCTGATTAACTGGGACCTTCCAAAGCTGACTGATATTTGCAAGAAGATTGGATTGTACCAGCAAGGATACTATCTAAACAATCGTGATTTTGAGGAAATGACTTTGATCTAAAAATGTAAATGTCACTTATAATACGCTTAGTGTTCCTCTTAAAATCAAATTACAAGCTGATGGGTAGCATAAGCAGGTCCTCAGTAACATTAAACCTGTTGCCTGTATAATAGCAAAATGTTTCACAAATACATAATAGCTAATAAAAATAGGTCCCTGCTTCACATGATTGAAGAGAGACTATGAGACAAACTGTGCAGCCGTCGACACCGAGCTACATCCTGTGTCATGTAACAAGCAAATTCATCACTCTGACCCCCTGCCCCCAATTATTATGGAAAACAAGAATGAATCAAATTAACATTGAAGAAGCTCTCGGATCTGGCGGCTTGTCGGTACATAGCCGATGGATTCAGCAGGAGGGGGAGAGAGGGTAATAAACAAGGTGCCACTGCATATGCTATATATCTTGCAGTCATTGATGATTAGCTCTGTTTTCTCTTACCCATACATTACTGTTATTGCTTCCACGTGCAGGCACATAGGAAGAGGATCCAAAGACATTGTGAAGCCAATATTTCAATGAGTAACTGGCAGCCTGAAAACCATTCAACACTGGCTCGTGTGATTTTAGTGCATGGCAGCTCTGAATACGGTGAATACGGTAATCTCTCACATGTCAGAGCCGCAAGTAGGACGTGCTGGACAGATTTTGTTGTCTTTTAGTGTGTGTGCACATATTGAGTAATTTGTAAGCGATATAATGTGTAGTCATTCTTTGGATGTCAACAGCTCAACCTTTCTCAGTATTATGTCCCGAAAGGCAATCCTGAAAATGTGTAATCTGTATGAGGAGCAGACACACGTGTGTTCTCCTTCTTTATCCATTTTCAAAATATTTTTAGGACAGTTTAAGAGTGAATGTAGCCTGTGTACAGTATTAGTCACAGTCATTAGTGCTGAGCAAACTTATATTTGCAGTATCAGTGTGTGGTGTACTGTAGCATGCTAAAGATTTTAATATGAGGGGCAGGCTCTCCCTAGATCCCCTATGTACACTTTAAAGGTTTTCCTTTTCCGAAGCGCCACATACCCTCCTCCGGGGACAACTATTAATTTTTCACAGAAACCTTCCTTGAATAATGAATTCTGTCCTATTTATATGCTGTGATAAGTCCACAGAATGTCTAAAAAGGGGTTATCACATAAAGGGTAAGGCTTTCAGAGAAAGACCTGTTCCTGCTTAACATGTTTAATTCATCCGCATCGCCATGTTCTTGAAAGCAGAGGCAAAGTCATATAATGTATCACTGGCAAACATGAAAGCAGACACAAGCAGCACATTCAATAAATCACAGCTTTACTTTTACTGTTTTGATGTTGACTGTCACAATCCACCACTCAAAAACCAGTCGTTGAAAGTTCAGATATATGCCTTTTATTCCTCCAGGCCCTCGCTGACAGATATGCTCTCACTAAAATCGCAGAGGTATTCAGTGGCTTGTGTTAATGTTTCTGTCAGTGCGCACTTTATTTGGGGTGTGTTGAGAGCAGGCATTGTCAACTAACATTCACAACAGAGAGAGCGACAGATACAGATGCAGAAAGAGAGACTGGGAGAGAGACCTACAGAGAGGGTGAGAGAAAGTTGGACAGGAGTGCCTCACATGGCCCACGAAACACTTGGACATGTGTGACATTAAAAAAATGAAAAACACAGCCCTTCATTGTTTTTAATTAATTCAATTATTTTATGATTATTTAACATTAGTTTCAAAAATAGCATCTGCTGCATTAACTTCCTTTTTGTGCAGTGACAGCAACCGCTTCCTTTCCTCTTCATGACATGAACCGTCATTATGGGTTCAGTCTCAGATAAATATTGAGGCACAGACAGGTGTTCCAGCTCATATGATGAAGATTAATTTTCTTAACTTGATTTAGCTGATCCTTTCTTCTTATCAGTCTTCAAAAAATCCAGGAGAAGTCAGCATTCAAGGCAAAAGATTTTAATTTTTGACAACAAATATGAAAGCAGTTCAAATGCATCAATGACACATTAGAAGAACTCTGACTGAAACTTGGGGCTTTGCCCACTTATTTTATACCCTCTAGGGGTGTGACCTTATCCACCCCATACTTTTTCAGAGGTTTAACAAATTTCACCATAACATCATATAAAATTTCAATGGTCACATTGACCGTTACTTCATTGTTGTGGGGCAAACTTTACCCATCAGTAACTGCCCACTCTACTTTTATTTCAGCTTTTGTCATGTGTGGAAAGTCCCGAATTTTCCACATCCAACAGGTTTCTGCTCACTCTGTAGGGTCCAAAGATGACCTGAAATAACCTTTCCTCTTTAACACACTTCTGTTGTTTTTGCCCATTAATATAGGTTAGTCAAAGACGTAAAAAAATTATGCCAGATCAAACATGCGAATCATTGGTATTTCGCTGTGGCGACCCCTGAGGGGAGCAGCCGAAAGGAGAAGAAGAAGAGTCAAAGACAATAGGTACTCTTTTTTTTTAAACTCCTAATGGATTTAAATAGATGCCAATATTTTTTGTTTAATAGTATATATTTTTAAAGTCAAATCCTTCCAGACACCGTTATGTTTTACTGTGTCACATACTAGTTTTTAAAAAAATGTATTTATCCCTTGCGTGCGTCAAAAACACATTTTGGCCAAGTGTACAAATTAATGTGTTTGTATCCATGAAAGTGTCTGTACATGTACAGTATGTATATGCATGTGTCTATATGTGTGAACATGAAGGTGTGAGTCTGTATGCCTGCACAGTGGCCCCTCCTCGGCCTTCTCTGCCCACTCTTAGTGTGTGTGTGTGTGTGTGTGTGTGTGTACGCCTGTGGACCTGCACTCAGAGACCCAGGGGGCTGTTATCAACTCTCAATACTCAGTCTTTGCTTCAATACTCATTGTCATAGCAAACAATTATATTTTATATAAGCCTCTGCAATGTCTCAACATTCATTTACGTCCAGATTTGCAGTAATTTTTTGCCAAGATCTTGAATTGATGATGGGAGAGTCGGACACTGTGCAAAGTCTTCTCCAGCACATGAAAGGA
>JAQQAE010006471.1:0-16659 GCA_029823295.1 Pseudamia nigra
ATCTACTTCGCGGATTTCGCCTATCGCGGGTTATTTTTAGAACGTAACCCCCGCGATAAACGAGGGACCACTGTATAGAAAAAACGATTTAAACATGTACACCCAACCACTCCCAGTGAGATCCCACTGAGTGTTATTGGAATGCTCAACACAGGGATGTCTGCTGTTCTTTTCTTTACTTTGGCCAATTTTGCCTTGATTGGATAGTGGACGGTAGGGAGTGACCTGCCGTGAAGACATGCGGTAACGTGCTGCAGGTCGGGGGGGGGGGGTTGTTACAGCCGTGCCTGCACAGTTCAGTGCGTCTGATTCAACCATCAGCCGCTTGAGGAGTCGTTTTTTTGAGAGACAGACCACACTGTGACCTGCCCACATGTCTGACGACCACGTGTGACCAGTCCCGCTCAGGATCGCCACGTTCCTCTCCCACTCCGCCATGGCCATCACAGACCGGCCCCGGGAAGTGCAGATGAGATGGTTGGACTGCACGACAGGCACATTTCAGCCCAGGCTTTCAGAAATGACCTCTCGGTACGGAGTGATGTGAACTGTGACCACTGGCCACTCAGTGTTCACGCTGCCAAAGTTCATGAAGAGTTGACAGAAAAGTGAAAATTAAGGAGGAAAGTTAAGGCATAGTCAAAAACGAATGCCCATCATAATTTTTTAAGCTAAAATGCAGCATTTTAATGTTAAGAAAAAATGACTTTGTATGTTTATATTGTCTGATGACTGTAGTTCGACAAAATGAGCAAATATTCCACTAGGCAATTTTTACCACAATGGCTTTCTTGCAGATGAAATATCAATTGCTGAGAGATTTTAAAATGCACTTGTGACTTGACCCTTTAACTCAGAGATAGACGTATAGATTTTTAATAGTTAAAATTCAGCGCGGAGAAGACTTGACCCATACAAGCCAACGGATATATTTTGTCCCAGTTCACATTCCTTCCCCTGTTGAAAGCTCATGGAAATTACAGTGGTACAAGATGTCTGTCGGTCTTAAAAGTAAGTTAGATGAGTTAGTTCTGTTTCTGTGCAGGTCCGTGAAAAGTTTTAACATGTCTTCAGTTTCATTTTTACAAAACAGGTCCTCAAACTTCATCAAAAAGTCTTACATTTTAATTTATCAGCTCTTAATCTCCACAGACGTGTGATCTATTGTCCACATTTCAGGATTTTAATGCTGCAATGGCACATATTATTTGGCCTTTTTACTTTTCATTTGGACTTTTCAGTTGGAAATATTTCACTCTGTTCATTATTTGGTTAATTTGTGGATTAATTTGGTCATATGTGTTGATGGCCACAATTACATTATTTTTTTGCTCATTTATTGGCAATATTCCAGTCATTTTTCTGTCATTTGTAGATTATTCTCCTCATGTTTGTTGTTTTGTGCAGTACTTTTTAAACTTTTTGCTAATTTTCTAGAACACATTGTACTGGTTTGGTCATTGTGTGGAGTATTTTGGTCATTTTTGACTTTTTTGTGATACTTTTTGGTTTTTTTGGTCAGTATGTGGATTGCTTTTGGTAGTTAGTGTTGGTCATTTTGATTATTCTCTTCATTTTGTTGATTGGTTGCTTAATTTAATATGTGCAGTCCTCATTTCCATGCATCTGATCATTATTTTTTAAATGCATAAAGAGTTATATGTGGATATATTTACAACAAAAATTTTGAAGAGATTTACCAATGTGAAAATTACATATCACGGTTATTGTGACCAAAATTTTCACATCAGTATTATTGTGGTATTGTTAAAAAACTACTTATACACATACTGAAGTAATTTTTATCAAGTTTCATTTTGACACACACTGACGGCTCCAAACAGGCTGTGGCACAAATACATCTGCATATAGGACATCATGTCACATATACAACTTTACTGACTCAGTGCCTTATGTTTAACTCATTTTGGTCACATACAGGCTGCTGCTGGATTTATACATTATATAAGGTGAAGATTTTCTGTTTTATTGTGCTGCATGGATGAGGAGGGAGCAGGAGAAGAGGTTTATATATCAGATTTACATCCCGTCTGTGCACGTATTCATGTTCAATTCCCTGGTCCCGGAAAGGTTGGAAAAGGTGGGCTATGGTGCGGCATGGTTCCTCACGCACAAATATCGCACTCTAGTCCACGGAGGCTGTCGCTGAGTGCGGACCAGTGGGGGAGTCGAGCCGCAATGAGGCATGATTGTCCCCTGTCCCCACCCCTGTGCTGGTCCACACACACTGAGAGCAACCACAACCACATCAATGACTGATGGGTTTTAAATGAACAAAATATGCTGATGAGACCAGACTACAGCGTTACTGTGGGGAACGGTGGGTAAGTAGAGTCTGCAGGTCATGGCACTTCCACTATTCCAATTAGTCCCTGTATTGAACATTAATCTAAAAGTTATCTGACTTACCGTTGCTGTGAAGTTCACTGAGATGACACATAGCATTACCCCCCCGTGGTAACTTTGTTTCTGCTTGTCCTGCACACAGGGTGGCCACACTGGATTAGTTTCCCCTCAGCATTCTTACAAAAACCACAATAGAGCCACACTGCAGACTTAGTCATCTCTCAGGGTGAAAAAACCTCCAGAGCATCGTCACCACCACTAGGTTTCCTGCATCTGACAGACTGTAACCAAACATGGTTTAAATGCTTATTTAAATTTGGAATGATAACACTAAGCATCACAAATGTCACTGCATTACATTATGTTATTATCATTACGCTGGTAATTGTTCCATCCTTAAAATTAACTGACAAAGGCTGTCTTAAAGTTGGGTAAAGTGATCGACATTTTATTGTCTCATACCTGAAGAAACGTTGTGTTGTTGAGTAATCCGTTTTTGAAATCAGAGCAAGTGTCCAAAATAGAGCCAACATTTTGGTGAAAAACAAGCACAACATGCTGCCTTCCCCTGTCAGTGCAAGAATGACATATGCAGGTCACTGTACGGTGTGTACGAACAGGTTACGCTGCTCTATGTCAGTTTAGGTGCAGATGAGTAAACCTGAAATACTTTAAACCTGTGTGTGAATGAAGGCGTCACTAGTGAAGCGATCGCTTCACTGGTGACTCTGGCTCTTGTGAGATACATGTTGATGTCTTTATCACCTACAGTTACTTGTTCTTTAGTTTGAGGCTGTTGGAGAAAAATTCAGTGTACCTGCTTGACTTACCGTATTTCCAGTCATCTTAGAAAGATGTGTATAAACATTACACGATTATCTGTTTCAGAAGAACAGTGAGTTTTCTTATAGGCGCGAAGCACAGTTGTTTTTTTCCCACAATGCTAAGTCATAGAGTCATGGTTCTGACATTGCCTTAGGGCCAGACAGTCTCTCCTACACAATTATGTAAAGATATCTGTACTGCCAGCTTTTTAATAAGGTGTATACAGTATGCAAAAACATAAGAATTCCATGAAGCAGACTGATGTGCAGGACAGAGGTCACAATAAAACAACGCAGCATATGTAACTCTTAAAATGACCAAGAAACTGTCAAATTCTAAATGTAAAGTTTGAAAATAACCTCGAGTTCATTTGATGCTGTTGACTTGATGATGCTATGTTATGCTATGGTGTGCTATGCTACAATGTGCTGATTTCAAGCTGACAAAGAAAATGGCACCAATTCATTCCCTACAAATGCACTTGGCAATGAAGCATGTACATGTATGTCTGTGATGCCCTGCCCACCGAGCCCCCGTGGGCGTCCATTCCTTTTAGAAAGCTGCCCACTGGCGATGAAACCCTCCCGTGTCCTGTTTGCAGCTCTAGACTCCCGGCAGCAGTTTTACATGTGTCTCCTTTATCTTTGTAGTCTACGGGGACGACGCATTCTGAACCGGCGTGTATTACCAGGGAATGGCCACTGGGGAAATGAGTGTCTAATTTTAGTGGCAGTCCGTTTCTGGTCCTTATGATACTTCAACGCGCCCACTGCCCAAGTGTGGTACTGCTTACCACCTTCCCTCTTCCTGTCTGTACAGCTGTGGTGATGTGACTCATTTTGAAACTTGTGTTTTTGCCTTTTGGTGATGTAAAATGGTTCAAACCTCCAGAATATAAAAATTGATAATATAAAATATCATTTCTGACATTTCTTTTGCAGCTGTAGGTGTCCTCTCAGCAGTTTTACAGATGTCTCTTTTATTATTGTGGTTTGTTGGAGTCCAGGGTTCCATTTTTTATGATACATACTGTATGGTTGACACTGTTAGAAATTATCTAAAATGTTTTAAATTCGTTTTATGACTCTAAGCCTTTAAAGTTTTCACTGTGAATTTGTCAGGTCTTAATCAGCACAGATGTGGTCTAATTTAATTAAAATTTAATTTATTTCAGTGAAAAAGAGTACTGTAGTTCTTCTTGGTAATTTTGTTAACTTTGTAGATTTTTTTTTTGTTCCTTAGTGTTAATTTTGTGGATTTTTAAAAAATATATATTTCTGAGTCTGATGTGGGTGCACATGACAGGCAGATTATCGCCTATGTTTAATTTCAGTTCATGGAGTAAAACGGTCATTACACTAACAATGTCATACCATAACTTGAGCATTAATTTCACAGCTGTGGAAAACCTACTGGGTGGGAGTAATGGGAATAGTTGTGGTTACTAAATAGAGGGCAACACTTTTAAACCAATAAGTGGGAGTAAGATTACCTCATTACGCAAGAGCTATTGTCTGAGGACGTTAGAACCTTTTATTTCTCGTAGTGGAAATACGTGCCGTACACATAATCATTTGTCTTGAATACAATAGCAAGGCTATATTTGCTCTCCTCCCACAACCTTTAATTATTTAGCACATACAGTATTTAAAGCAATTACAGCTTCATCCATGAACTGAGATGACTACAAGAAGCATCTTTTACATGTTTGTTACCATGTCAGTGAAAGGTGGATATGTCCTTCAGTGATTGTGTGAAGGCTAGAGTTTTATTTGTCTGCATGCATTCCTTTTCACATTCCCTGCCTCAGTGTTTGTTTCACACAAATGCCCATATGTTGTGTTTATACACACTGCATGCTGCACATGGGCACTTCTTGGCTCGAATGTGTTTCCTGGTGCCTGAAGTACAACAGTGCCACCTATCTCATTGTGTCTAATTAATACTGCAGGAAAATGGATTTCAGTGCTACCAAGGAACAAAGCTGTCCCCTTATGTTTTCTCTTCAGAAATGATACACAATCCAAATGGATTGGTCTACAACCGTGTTTCCAAAAAAGTTTGGTCACTGTGAAAAATGTAAACAGAAACAGAAGGTGGGGATTTGCAGAACCCTGGAAACCCATATTTAATTAAAAATACCACAAAGACAACATATCAAATAAAAACGTTACATTTACTGTTATTCTTCCTTGCAGACAGACGTAGGTTTATGTACCTTGACATGTTTCGACAACTTCCTGTCGTCTTCCTCAGAAGGGTCACGTGACACGTCTCGCTTGCTGTTTTATAGGGGTTTATCAGACAGTAGAGGACGACTACGCCCCCTACTGTCTGATGCCTTGTTGAGAACAGCATCCCAGGTGTGGGACAAGATGTATGATCCCTCATCCCTGTGGATGGTCCTCAGGTCATGCTTGCGAATCTCAATGGCCTCCTTAATCCAGCACTGGTATTTGTCGCTTTCAGAAATAAAGACTTGTGTTTTTTGAAAATTAGATGCACCTACATTTTATTTTAGGCCAGTGGCACAATTTTAAAAAGTTGAGTCGGGGTCATCAGAGGCAGCATCAGACAGAGAGGTGTAAAACGCCTGAACAGACTGGTTACAAAGGCTGGATCAGTGGCTGGAGGGAGGCTGGACTCGTGGAAGCTGTGGTGCACGGGTGCACACAGAAGAAATTGGAGGATATCATGGACAACCCAGACCATCCTCTTCACCTCGTTCCGTACCAACAGAGGAGCAGCTGCAGTGGACGACTAACATCACTCTGCAGAACTGAACGTTCTAGGAGATCCTTCATCCTCAAAACGATCAGAAGTGTTCAACACCACAGCTGGTGGAGACTGAGAAGGATGAAGACATCTTAATGGTGTGATCTGATCATATGAATTTCCTTTAAAGGGAAAAATAAAGTCTGCAAAAATAAATCTAGATCACTCTACTATGTCACGTCTTCTTTTAACAATGCTCTGTAAGCTGTTTTTTGTAAAGTTAGAATGTTTTCCCATTCTTACATGATGTAGGATTTCATTCACCCAACAGATGTGATCGCCTGTATTGCATGTTACATGTTATAATGCACCAGCCACTGAACTGGTGAAAAGTCAGGACTTCATCAGATCAGTTTAGCATCCGGGCTCTTTGCCCTGGGAATATGTGCAGAATGTGGTTTGGGATTGTCTTGATTAAATAAACAAGGCCTTCCCTCAAAGTTGCTGACTCATCAAACCTCAGGACAATTTTCCATGTCACCTCAGTCCATGTTTAAAGAGCTCTGGCCAGGAGAAGACGATGCTTATGGATCAGGTTTAAATCGGGTTTGGATGCAGCACAGAGAATAGTTTTTGCTAGTGTTCCTGAGCTCACACAGTGACGTATGTCCAGTACTGAATCATGTCTTTTTTAATCCAGTGGTGCCCATTATTACGCTCATCTAGTACTGATTTCCAGCCTTGTCCCTGCAGACCATACATTGGCTTTTACAATATTAAATCAAAATGAGCTAAATGTTCATTCTTAGTCACCATTTTATCTTTTCCATTTAAACAACAAGCACAAAAATGCTTTGTTGGCTGGTGTTTTGTTCCCAGTGGGGTTAAAAACTTATTTTCTGGGTCTCTTACAGTGATGCATTTGTCTCATATCTCAAGAGAATACACCTAAACTTATTGTGTTTTTTTCCTTTTAAAATCAGAATTTGCTGAAAAATCCCGTGTTTGCTGCTGCCCTCAACAATCGTCTGAATGGCACTGGGTGGACTGCAGAACTTCTGGCCAACTTCCTGTACAACGGCCCTCCAGAGGACCGCCCGCCCGGCATGCCGCCCTACGACTGGAGAGATGTTTACGCAGCGGTGACTCAAATCCTCAAGCTGCTGTCCAACTTCCTTGGGGTATGTCATTGTTTTGTCTTGTCCTTTTTATTAAATTGTGATTACAATGCGTGCCTGTCCCTCAGTAATAAACCAAAGTGATGTATGATGTCATGCAAAGTTGAAATTCCGATGTGTCAGCTTTCTTCTGGGATTTGTTTGCTAAGACATGATCCAGATGAGTGAACCGCAGCATCATCAGGAACACTATGGATGACAATTTAGACAACGAGCTATGAAAGAACCTTTGCATTATTACTGTACTTTAATAAGTCCTGCCTCCTGCCCATGCAAAGCAATAACACATGTGCTATAAACTACCCGTGACAAAAATATATACCAAATGCAAAAAATTAGCCTACATTCCATAAACTTAGACATAGTAGCCAAAAATGTGATGTAGGTCACTCATTTGTTTATTATTTGATTATTTATGATTTTTTTTTTTTTAAATATGTTGTTCCATTTTCATTGATTTTTTTTCAGCTTGGTTCATTTTGTTTATGGTTTTTTTCATTTTGACCATTACACTTATTATTTTGTAAAATTTTATTAATTTTTTGGATTATTTTCTTAATTTTTGCTCAGTTCAGTACTTCATTAAAATCTCGGATCATTTTGTTCAGTTACTTCAGTGTCATATTTTAAATTTAAATTGTACACTACATACATAACATGCAGAACTACACTGTATTTACTGTTTTAGTGTCAGTAAATACAGATTCTTCATTGGCCTAATAATTACATTATTGTACACATTTAGAATATTTTCATTGCTTTAACTTGCCCCTTGAAATGACTTGAAACCTTATTGGAATATTTGTGAAATGAAAGAGAAAAATACAGCCAAATAAAAGCCAAGAACAAACAAACAACACCTTCAACATGATGTATGCAACTGACTGACTATACTGTATATTATTAAATAAGAAAGAAAAAGGAGTAACATTTCTCACTAAAAGCTGTTAAAAGTACAAGAGCAAAACAAACGAGAAAGTGTTCGAGCTCTGAAGAGTGTGTGGAATCGCTGAGTCAAAATAGTTGAACTTGCTGGAAAAGTGCAAGAGTCAAATTAATTAATCAGTGAAGTTGCAATCAACAGATCAAAGCACTGTCCTGTTGTTGCCATGGTAACCATGCATTCTGTTAGAGTTCTCCATTTATTTCCTATGGGAAGGAAATTGTCAAAAAAGTAATATTATTAAACTAATATTTTAAAAATGATAAAGGCTAGAATTATGAAAAGCAACAGCAGAGATGACCTGAATGTAATGAACAATGTGAAGTTTGAATGGTTTGATTTGGACAAAAAATATAGGGTCAGTTAAATGACAAAAAAACGTACAGAAGTGGAAGAATAGTAGGGAACAAAGACAACAATAGAATAGAATGCCTTTCTTGTCATACACATATGTACATGAAATTCTTCTCTGCATTTGACCCATCCCCATCACAGTGGTGATGAGGATGGGTGAAGGGGATTTGAACCAGAAACCCTATGGTCACAGGCCTGCCTCTCTATACTCTTGGCCACCACAGACAAACATTCAATTAACACAAGAGTAAATGAGTCTGAGTCAAACAAACATGAATGTCATGCATCCTTTGAATATACAAAGCATGTGGTTTCAAACCACATTTCCAGTCCAGTCGACAGAAGAAAAACCACACGCCTTGGATACTATGACCTGGACGACTGAGAATCTTTACAGACGTCCCTTCAATATACTGGATTTAAATAAAATACAGCTTATACATCATCTCTCTGCTTAATTCTTCAAACACGCTGCCTCTAAACTGTAATTTTGATATGGTTATGCAAGTTATTTTTTCCATTTAGGTATATTTTGAATCCACTAGCAATCAAATGGGAAAACCAAAGATGCTCTAGTTCTCACGTTGGGGAGGGGTTCTGCTAATTATGGCTCCAGTTTGTCACTGAGGGACCAAATCTAATCCAAAAATAAAATAACACTGATGAAAAGTAGGTTTTACACTTTTATAAGCATTTAAATCCACAATTCAGTGCTATTTAAAGCAGTCTTTTCACATAATTTCTTTTAGTGCTAGACTCTGATGTTACTGAATCCATAATATAAAGACTCACTGAGATGAACAGTCTCTTTTTCACGAGTGTCCTTGTCAAAATAGGCAGCAGCACAAATAACGAGTTGCGGACAAAACTTTCAAACAGCACCATAAACATCATACATACACATGAAAATAAATAAATCAATAAAAGTATACAGTAAGTGTTCAACAAATGCAGCTTTATTGAAGTCATTAAAAGCAACAGACAAAAATCCTTGAAATGGTTAAGATCAGGTAAAACACATCCCTTTAAAAGTATGTCGTGAAAGCAGCTCCTTCAGTTTGAGGTGGTTTTGCAGTGAGTTCCAGTCACGGAGCAGCAAACACAGTTCAGAGTTCAATTCTGGTGCTCGAGACTGACAGTAAAAACAAAACTGTGACCTGAGACCATAAGAACTTGTTTTTGTGGTTCATAAGAACTTGTAGATAGGACGGCAGCAGACAAAATACATTTACTGTATGCTGTAAAGAAGAATCATCTAACGTTTTCATCTGCGTGAGGACAAGTCAGATCAACCAACACGAGAATGTAAAAGACAAAATTTGCGATGTGCCTCGATGCACCATGGTAGACGGAGTCGAGCTTCGAAAGCATTCCTGTGAAACACCGCCCCGCAATCTAAAAGAGCCATGAAGGTTGAGGCAACACGACTCTTTCTAGCCTCAAAAGAAAGCAAGACTTGATTCTGCAATGAAAACCCAGCTTCAATTTTAGTGTCTTTGCCAGCTGTTGAATATGAAGAGTGATATTTCATAAATTACAAAAAAAAAAACACATAAATTGCACATAGAATGTGCAGCAAAAGGAATAAAAGAGACATCAGACTTAAAATAAAGCAATAGATAAGCTTGTGAATAAAACACCCGGGTTGCAATGGTCATTCAAGACTATTGTAACCTTTCAATATATATATTTTATGTGTGGCGAGGCATTGTGGGTAGTTGACGTGACAGGGGCTCCTTTTACTCCTCATCACTCCTCCCTGTTTCCCTCACTTCACTCTCGCAGACTAATGCATTGGTCTCAGCTTATCTATAAAACAATCATTGGTAAAACACCCTCTTATCTACAGTCACTTACCAAAATCCACACCATAAACAGCAATCTTTGATCACAAAACATAATCAACCTCTGCATTCCTAAAGCCCGCACCGTCTTTGACCGCACTTCCTTCCAGTTTCCAGCTGCTAACGAGTGGAATCACCTCCAACGAACCCATCCATTCCCCTCTTGACTTTTAAAACTACAATAAAAGACCACTGCATTTGTTTTTAGTCATCACCATAAATGTCGGATCCATTGCAATTTTTTTTAATGTTTGCTTTTGTAATAGTGTGTTACATGTTTTTATCTTCTTACATTGTTTTGGCTGTTCCTTCGGCTTGTGTCACTGTGACTATGAACATTATTTATCATGTTTAATTGTATGACTGTATCGGTATCTGCTTATGCTGCCTCTTGGCCAGGTCGTCATTGTAAATGAGAACTGGTTCTCAATTGACTCACCTGGATAAATAAAAGATTTAAGACGCAGTGTAACTCAATAGTCTCGAGTACATAACATACTAATAACTGTCTCTTATTTTGTTCCACATTTTGAAACATAAAGAAAATAAGCCTCTTTTGCTGATTAATATTTAATGTCCTTGACTTAGCAAAGTGTTGAACGCACGCCGAGATCAGACGCTGCATTGCTTCTATAATAATGATGAAAAAATATTGTTATGGGTCTGGCCGAGGTGAATGAAGAATGGCATCAAAGGCACAGTGCAGCCTCTGAGTGGAAACACACACACACACACACTTGACATCGTTATATTGATCTGTGGCACAGTTTGCAGCAAATCCACTCTTTCTCTACTCTGCGATCAAGCACATGTACAAAGCCTGCACAACCTTCTGCCATGCACACACAAAACGTCAATGCGCAGATAAGATGGCAGAGTGGATGAGAAATTCTTCCACAGTGCCATACTTCATTTTAAGCACTAATCCATAATGTATGTACAGAGAATGGGATCGTGACGTCAACAGCATGGCGAGGCATTGTGGGTAAGGGAGGCAGTGTGTTTTGGAGAGTGCAGATTGTTGCAGCGTTGTTGTAGATGTTTATGTGTAATTTAAACCATTCTGGGTCTAATTTCTCCCTCTAAATGATCTTAATGTTAGAAAGAGGCTTAAAGTGCAGTGATTAGTGTCAGGTCTGGATGTGAGACAGGAGGCGTTCAGGGACATCGGGTGAACAGAGATTCACTGACATGCTGTATGCAGAACCATACGAGGAAATCAACGGCATAGTTTGCTTTTGTTAAGGATTGACCACTTAAATCTCTTTAAATGACCTTAAAATTTTGGTTGTAGATACAATATTTTAACAGAGTGATTCTGCAGCCTGTGTTACTGTGTCCCTGGTGTTTCCGTAGTTGTTTTGAAATTAACCAACCAAGGCACCAAGAACAAGACAAGGACGACAGGGGGGAGGAAAAACTTCCTTGGATGGAAGAGAAAAACCTCCAGCAGAACCAGCGGCTCAGGGTAGGTGGCCATCTGCCTGGACCGGCTGGGGTTAGTGGACAGAGGAGAGACAAAACAACAGAGTAGAGATAGAACAACAGACAACACAGACACTGGACTGATTCACAACCAGCAAACACGCAGCCAGGACATCAGGACCTAGAGACCTAGGGCAGAGGGAGGAAGCGCAAAACTACAGGGAAATGCAAGTTAGTATCACAGTACTGCAAAAATAGAAAATAAGAAAGGGAGTAGAGAGGAGGTGAGAGAGCAGACGTCGAGGCAGAAATGGTCTTGCACTTATATAGCACCTTTCTACCCTATGCCAGCCAAAGCACTTTACACTCACCTTTCACTGGAAGCAACTTGGGCTTCAGTGTCTTGCTGAAGGACATGAGAAGCAAGGGATTGAACTGCGAACCTTCTGGTTCGTGGACGACCCGGGAAGGAGAGAGATGGTGGGGGAGAGAGAGAGAGAGAGAGAGAATGAGAGCAAGGGAAGAGATATATAGAGAGAGAGGTAAGGAAAGAGTTAAATATGGAGCTAAAGAAAGAGATAGAGCGTATGAGCGTTATGATCTGCACTGACTAAAACTAAATAAAACATTTTTTAGTGTTTAGTGTCACTGTAATGCTTTTTGCCATTTTTTAAAAATCCGTGAAATTGTGAACACTTGATTAAGGATGAGTGTTTTAAGTGTTTCTTGAGGTTGACTAATCAGGCCGATGAAAGTCCATCAGAATAGAATAGAATAGAATAGAATAGAATAGACTTCTATTCTATCCTCTCACTTATCAGTCATTTGTCATGATGTCATTGTAACATCATTAATGTGTGCCCTCCACCCAAACTAAAATAATAAATAAAAAATCAATAAGGAGTAGTTGGACCACAAATAAAATTTTATTTCAGAACATCAGATTTAATATACAAAAAAAAAAATCTAAATTAAGTGCTACATTCATGAGTTTTCTTTTACTGCACATTGAAACAAATGTTTTCAAAATATATCACACATATTTACAATGCAAAAAGAAAATGTTTGGTATTGTTTAAGTGTTTAACTTTTTTTTTTTAACCTCATCTCATCGTGTCGTCCTGGTCTTTAGGTTCTTTACACAAGCACTACTGTGTTTTAGTTGCTTTTTTTTTTTTAAGTTGGTGTTTTTGCTTTGCCCGGTTTATCTTGTGGTGACGGGTTCAACTGGACTCTGTTTGTAGGTAAATCACACAATCTTCAGTGGAGGCACATTCGTAATGATCTCTGGTGTTTTTTGTCAGCAGATTCGAATGGTCTTAAACTCCCCTAAGTCATACACAGTCACACCACAAACTAGATATAAAAACACATCTGGAAATCAAATGTGCAGCAGGTCATTTTCATCACATGACCATATTTTGTATTTGTACAGATCTGTCCCATTAATGTCCTGCTTTGTCTTTTAGTGCCATTCCTTTACTTTGAGCTTCCGTACATTGTGAGGTTGCTGCTTGTGTTTCATCGCTGTTTTCTTCCTCCAGTAAATGCTATTATTTCAATCTGCTATTATCACACTTGTAATTACTGTATATAAAGACAGGCGTGTCATCACATGTGGTTGCCGCAGTGCATCATGACGTGAGTGCCCATTCTCTTTTGGCTCAAATAAAGCCACAAAATGTTTCCTTTCTCTTATACTTCCACCTGATTTTTAAATGTGTTCAGTTTTTGCATCTTTTTACTGAGTGTACACAAAATACTTTAAGCAAAAGGTATTGGAGTGTTTCCTGAAACAATGAAATATTCCATTTACACAAGATTCCGGACCCTTAATACCAGTATGAGGTGATCAGAACAGTTTCCCAGCATGCCATTCTGTTTGTTTATGTGGTTCAGCTGTTATATATGATTTGCTTATTCTACTGGGAGGAATGCACAGTATAGAAAATCCTCATGGTTAGACACTGTTGAGTTTGCTTGTCCACACAAACTGATACAAAATATACAGTACGGTATATTGTGCAAACTGTACCAAGAATTTTAAATAAATATATACTGTATACCAACTACCTTAACATTTTTTCCTCGTCCTGTAAGGTCATGTGCTTGCACAGCTACACTGCCACTGTGTTGGTAATGTTGCAGAGAAATTGTGGTTTTTAATTGTTTAGTTACAATTGTTAGGAATGCATGTCACGCTGAATACACCCTGCACAGTGCTCTGCAGGGATTCTAGTGGTGAACAATAGTTTATAATCTGTGATTCACAGCGTAGGAAATTTTGTCTTTGGCTTCTCTGTATGTAGAGAACACTATTAAAAAACAAAACAAAACGGTAAATCAATCAGCAGTACTTCATACTACGGCTGTTCGTTTTATTAGAAGTAATCCTACAATATTTGTTCACCTTTATTGTCAATGTTCCTTCCAATCTTCTCAACAAAATCCTTCAAGCACAACCAGATTGGATGAGGAGTATCCACGTGCAGCTATTTTCACATCTCACCAGAGAAGAGTTTTTATTCCGGAAGCTTCTTTAACTGGGGCTTTGTTTACCAACCTTTTGCCCATCCTTGACTTCCTAAGCACTGTGGAAACAGTTTTCACCCAGTCTTTACTTCTGTTCTTCCATCTTTCAGTCTATCCTGATTCATCTCCCAGCCCCTGTTGGAGTAAAAATCCCCATAGCATGATGCTGGGAAGCACCGTGTTTGTCTGCAGGGATGGTATTAATGAGGTTCAGCGACTGTTTTCCTCCACACACCCCGTTAGGAATTGAGGACAAATAGTTCCATTACGCTAGAGGATTTAGCCTCTCCTGAGTCGTTCAGGTGGCTTTGAGCAAACTCCCCGCGGGTGGTCACGGGCCTTTTACGGTGGAATGGCTTCTATTTGGACACGTTAACAAACTCTAGATGTCCACCCCTAGTAACACTGATTTTTTGGTACCTTTCTTATCAAGACCCTTCATCTTGAGTTACTCACTTTGTCTGCTTCAGATTGAAGACATCACCTGGTGGTTCCCGTTTCATCTGAGGAGCAAAAAATTCGCTGTTGTGCACAACTAGAGAACAGGACTCGCAAAGAAAAAGCTAATTATTGGTTTTGTAGCCAGAGAGAAGGAAGGAAGCATGAAGTATGATGGATGGATCGATGGATGTCATTCAGACTGTACACAATAAACAGTGCACATCAGAGTGAGAAATCGTTGCATGGCTCAGAGTGCAGGCATATAAATTCTTGAATTCATATTCATCTGACATTAATACATAATTATATAATATATGTATATTTCACATGTTAGAGTATATTGTGCATGACACAAGTTGCACAGCAGTTTGTTTAGCAATTCAAATCCATTGTCCATTTATGAGGCAGTTCATGATATGATGAGGTAATCCGTAATGTGAGTAAAATAAATACATATAAAAAAAATATAAGAGATTTATCATGATAATTATATCAAATGACAGGGAAACGAATAACATTTTTGGCTGTTTCACAGTTCTATTAGAGATGATTCTCTCAACCTCATGCCATGTTTTTTTTATCCCGAAACAAACCATCAGTTGTGCATAAACATATTTTGCTATCATAAATTAAACTGAATGTAATAAAAGGAATTAAATTAGGCACAGTTTGACTCCAATCAGGTTGGAGAAATAATTGCAAACTCAGTTGCAATAGATGCCAAACAGTGTGAGTCGTACTTGACAATGGAGCACATTAGTCCTTTAATTAACAAAACACTCCAAAGGTAGGTTTTGTCTCGGTTCGGCAATGAAACAATAGATTTGTGTCATTTTTTTATATAAAAAAATTAAGTAACATTTAAAAGACAAAATTGGAGGTGCATAAATTACAGAAAATATGAAATGTAGAAGAAAGCAATACATGCAAGTGATGTAGATTCACTGAATACAATGAAATTTTAAAAATCTGCATCATTGTAAGCGACACACATTTGTCTTCTACTGTTATGTTACATTATCATATCACACAGTTATGTTATAATATCGAGGTTCAACAAAGTTATTTTCATGTTTATTTAAGTTCTCACTTTCTTATTATTCAATTTTGATTCAGAAATTATTTTCTTGACCAAACATTAAAATTGTGAGAAACTGGTTCTCAAAGATAACAATGTCACATGACAATTTACGTAAATGTTTGTTCACTGCCATAAAGGAGGAAAAAAATGAGAAATTATTCACATTGAAGAAGCTACAGTTAGAGAATTCGCACCTTCTTGACTGAAAAAGTTTTTTTTCTTTAAACTAAGCCTGCTCACTCAAAGATTAAAATAGTTGTCAGTGATTTTTAAAATAGATGAATGGTTGCATCACTGATGCTATGTTTAATTTGTATTGATGAATACACCTTTTAATTTATTAATTTCAAGGATAATCTACATCATCCAGTGAATAAAAACATTTAACCTAATTTAAAAGCAGTAGATGTGATGCTGATACAGATTTTTTTTCAGTTTATCAGATAATTTTATCAGTTATGAAACAAATGTGAAAAGACCAAAATGTCAAGAAACATGGCTCTTGAATGTACTGGTGTATTTTGTGTGCTGGGTGCTGGTGATGGGTCCGAACCCGTTTCGGAGGCGTGACGGGTGGACGTCTGGCTCCTGGTCCCTGGTCGTTACACGTGGTCGACCGGGTCGTTCATGGTCCGTCTGCTCTGGTGTAAGTGCACTGTTGTGGAGTCATGGACATTTTCTGGCCTGGCAACTTGTCTGGTGGTCCGCCCTGCCTCCAGCAGTCCAATGGCACCATCCCGGTCAGGTTGCCCCAATTGTTGCATTCTTACAGATGTCATATTCTCCAAAGCTGTGATGTCTTTATAGGGTTTGGTGTGTTTGACAGAGGAGTAGCTGTGTATTTGCTGGTTGTGAACTGGACCAGCGTCTGTGGACGTCGTCCAGTGTCTGTGTTGTTTGTTGTTCTATCTCTACCCTTTTCTTTTGTCTCTCCTCTGTCCACTAACCCCAACC